>BMAO01002712.1:0-18815 GCA_019973975.1 Trichonephila clavata
TCCTTGAGTCTAAATATAATGTTTTTCAACTTAATTGTGATTAAGCCAAACAATATTTTCACTATAGTCAAAAGTATAATCCACTAAATAAATCAAACTTTCCATCTTTCAAATAAATCTTTTTCTTTTCATAAAAGCATACTTAATTCTTGACTGCGTCCCAGAATGCCATCATGTACTTACTAAATTTGAGTCTGAAATTGAATTCCGTTCTTAGAATATTTGTCTTCTGGAAATGAATATGGATTTCTTAAAAAAGCTTGGAATGATAAAATATTAATGTAACAAACAATTAAAGTGTAAGGTAGAAACTCTCTTCTAGGACTAATTAGTAAACTTATTAGCGAAATCTATTGTCCAAACGTTCAGAAATGTAATATCTGAACATGAAACGATTATTAATCTCGAAAATAATTAACATATTGTTCAATATTATTCGTTAGGATGTTTTAAATAAAAAAAATGTTATATATAGAAGTTTTGGCATAAAAAAAAAATGCAGCTTATTTTAGAAAGTAAGCAGCTATCAAACCGTTAAAAGTAAAAATATACTTGTCGCTAACAGTTAAGCTGATCTTCCGAAATTTTCTTCGAAACCTAATTTCATTAACAGTAATATTTAAGCTATAGAGCATGCTTATCTAAAGTGCGGCCCAAAAGATTTTAAAAGGAGGCTCAAACGCAAGTTATGAAAATATTTCAATTTACACATTTTTATTTAAAAGAAAAATAAATGTATGCACAAAATATGCAGCATTAATTTTCGATTTAATTCAAGAGTTTGAAAGAAGATGTCAAGATTTTCGGGGAAAAAAACGAAGAGTATTTCAACATATTTTCTACCCCGTTTTCTCAAGAAATAAATTACCTTCAAATCTTCAAATGGAATGCATTGAACTGCAAAGTGACATTCAACTGAAAGAACACTTTGAGAATGTTTCTATTGTCTGGAGTTTTATAAAGATTACCTACAGCGCGCGCGTGCGGTAAATATCCTCATTTTCACACTCATGCTTTATTAATGTCTTCAGCTTTTTTCAGTACTTATATTGTGAACAGTTATTTTCCAAGATTGAAGCATATAAAAAATAAAAATAGGACAAAGATCACTGACAATGATCTTGAAAATGCATTAAGAATTCCATCTTCGTGTATTGAGCCCGATATCGATTTTCTTATTCAACACAAACGCACAAATTCGCTTATCTCATTAACTTGATTTGTTTCCATCTTTATGAAATCCAAACTAAATGAAACGAAAATTTTACAAATTTAAAATAAATGTGTACCTATTCATGTTTAATTCAAATTTTAAAAAATTATAATAAAAATAAGTTAATTTATTTAAAAAAAACTACATAGAGTTAATTTTTATTTCAATTTGTTAAAAAAAATATTTTATGTGCGGCGCAGAAAAAAAATTATTTTTGCAATGCGGCCCACAAGCACTCAGAGTTTAGACACCCATGCTATAGAGCTTTATTTATTTGCTGAGGAAAAATATATCTATTCAGTATAAATGCTATTATCATACTATTCAAAAATGAATTCATTACTTAAAAACGAAGTTATTCATCTTAACACAGTTATTTTTTAAAATAAAAATAAAAGAGGGATTAATCATTTACTCTCAGAGAGAGAAAAAGGAATATGGTTAGAAAAAGGAACTTAAGATTTTGCTATTTTGTTTCTTGTCTTTTGCCACCACACTTTTTATAACAGAACATCAAATTCTAACTTATTCGCTTAATTAAAGCATTTTTAATTATATTGGTGCATAAAAGAAATGCATATTTATAAAGTTAAAAAAAAAGTAACTCTTTGCTAATTGTATAGATATATAACGTTTTCATCATATCATTGAGCGCTATATTCGTTACAAATATTAAGAAGAGAAAGCGATATCCCCATTCTTCGTCAGTTTCAATTCCAGATTACTTCTAGCTTAACTCCAGCTTACTGCTTTATGATTGCTTGGAACGAAAGGGGACGTTGAAGGTGAGTTTTAATTGGTTCAACGTTCGATTAACCTGATATGAAGAATTTCAAGAGGAGGAGAATAAAGTCCTGTGTGGGGTTGTTTATCTTCTCTTTGCCTCGGAATCTGATTAACACTTCACGTGCCGAGGCGTTTGCGGATGCTTAATTCTTTTGGTTCGTAGCAAATGGGTAGAATCAATGGAATAGCAAGTTATTTGTTAGGAAGAAGTGTATTTGACATATTATGTTGAATTGAAGCATATGGGAGGGTAAAGTGAGTGAATATATTAAGGTATCCGATTACTTGCGACAACATTTTCTTTTAAAAAAAAAAAGGGTTTTTTTGTTGGTTTTAAATTTGTTTAATAAATTTTAAGGAAAATATGCTGGAATTAAGATGAGAAAAAAATTGTTGTTACTAAAATAGGAAAAAATTGCTAAAAATTTACAAAAAATAACACAAACGCGGTTCATTTTGTACCAAAAGTGTATGAACAAATAAAAAAATTTTCAGTTCTGATGTGTTGCTATGCTATTTATTTTGGAAATGACCTTCAGGATAAGAGATATTTTAGTTTTTACACAACTAGAACACTTTATCTTAGTTATTATATGAAATTGCTTCAAAAGACAGTGATTATATTACCATAAGGGACTGTAAATTTTGTAATAAAACAGTGATTGATAACTCTGAAGGTTAAAACACTTCTACTATTATACAGAACATACACAAAAATTTCAGTTAATTATTTTCAAAACATTTTGAGTAATCACTGTCCCTTTTAAAGCATTTTTTTTTTTAAAAACACACATTTCGAGTAAAACGCGTTTTAAAGTATGGCATCTTGCTTAAAGTAATGGCATCTGCTTTTAATAAAACTCTTGTAGATTTTGTTCTAGTGAACGGAAAATAATACACTTGGAATTTTTATAAAGCTAATAAATGGCCTATAAAAGGAAATCATAAAAAATTTGTTAATTTTTGACAAAATTCACAATTTTATTGTAGTCGAATGCCTTAACATCGTACTGTTCAGCTACCCGAGAGCTTTTGGCGACGGACCTAGTAATTTGGAACTCTAGACAAGTGACGAGGATGACACCTGCGCTGGCATCCTCCTCTCCTAACTGCCACTCCACACCAACGAGAGGACGTTTGAATTTAACGTGCATCGCTCCCCTACACGGCGGGTCTTCAGTGGTACTAGGCTCGAAATCATGACACGCCTATCACAAGTGTGATACTCTGATTACTAGGCTACCGCGGTATCTATGGTATATTTTGATTATAATTAAAGTTTTATGCACCATTAATCAGATGATCTATCCGCGAAAAATTGTTTCATTTATCAAATTACCTAGGTAATTTGCACATTACCTACTAGGCACTGGTTTAAGTGAAAATAAGAGCTTTGGCGATTTTAAGTAATGTTTCTGTGCGCTTAAATTAAATGTTGTATATTTTTCGTTTTCTAAAGAATTACGTTGGAAAGTTAGTTGACAAAATAAATTATTTAAAAAATTATAATACAGTAGAACGTCGTTTATCCGAATCAATTGGGACCTGGCACCATTCTGATACGCGATTGTTCGGATAACCGAAAACCGAATGCGATCCATGCAGTATATGATACTGGACACTATACAAATATTGAAAATCATCACATGCGGGAAACGTGCTTGAAGAGAAAGAAAAATAGGTGCAAAATGTCGCAATTTTACCTTGATTGTGGAAAATAATTACTTATTTTTCGCTGTACCATTGTACACCTTCGTTTTTTCAATGCAAGGACTCTGATTCTCTTCAGCAGCAGTAGTTCAGTAGGACAGCACTCTGATTGTTGTTCGTACCACTCCATAGCTGTCTCTAACGCAGAAAAATTGTGTCAGAATTTGCTACTTTCGTTGTTGTTGTTGTCCTCGTCTTCACCCGTTTCATCGTTGACAGGGTCGGATTCTTCTCGCGCGAAAGTCCCAATCTCGTCATCATTTAGCATTCGAAATCCACAGTCTTCTGCATTGTATGCCATCAAGGTTTCTACATCAACAAAACTCAACAAAAGAACACGTATACACCACTTCACTTGGAAACAAACTGACCTAATATTCCGCGCTGATGTTTACCAAATTACACAGCTGAAATTCCCTAAATATCCCTCGCCTTGGGTTTTCCCGTCACTTTTGGCCTCACAGGAAACAAATGCTGAGCATTTGAGTATTGCACTGTTCGAAAACGGATCCGGACTTTGGTTCGGTTATTTGACGCTCCGGATAATAAACATTCGGATAAACGACGTTCTACTCTACAAAGATTCAACCGATTTAGCATATTATTACAATTAAGGAAATGATTTCGTCAAAAGTGATACAATTATACTAATTTATTAGTACAATCTAAAGGTTGGTGATACTGAATTGCGTAGCAATTGATTTTTAGGGCATGACCCCACCTGTTTGTGGTGCAGTTAAATTTGCAGTCACATATCTTCAAACCCTGCCCAATAGCATGTAATTTAGTGAACTATAAATTCTTTAATCATGGTTGTGATTACTATATCGGTACATCCCTTTAAATCCGCACGATCATGCGGGTTAGACATTCTTATACGTTTTGACTTCTGGAATCTAAGAAAAGCCCGAATCCAACGTTTGAGCGTGTTTGCAGAAAGTGTAAAGTATCCCTTTTTATCAACAGTTGGTGGTTGTAGTCCATGTTTTACTTTCAGCTGGCAAATCTAGCTTTGTTTTTAAATACAACGAAAACATATATTCTTTTTATCTGTCATAAAAATGTAATTATGAATATATTTCTAATTGCTTACATACACATTTTTGTATTAATGTTTAAATAATTGTAAAATAGAAAAAAATACATTAATTATACTCTATTAATATTGCTTGTAGGACTCGGGATTTCGTTACCCGCACGATCGTGTGGGTTGGACGTTACTTGAGTCACTGCAGCTATATAAAGATAACTGTTGCCATATGAGTTTTCTGTTTCAGTTATGTTGATAGAAGCCTAAATAAAAACGATATATGAGTATATATATATATATATATATATATTGTTGCATAATTAAAATCATATTTCCTTGGGGTTGACATGGACGAGTCCCTTTTTTCTTTCTCTGCTCCTTTTTGCAATTAATTTTCTCTTCCACACATTTGATAAAGGGTATGGCATTTTTATCCTTTACACTGATATCTGCATCCATATTTCTTCCCCCCCTCCCCGAAACAATTTGGGTTTTCCGGTAGAAGTTAGTGGTGTGGTTTAAATTATTTTTTTTAAATAATTAAAAATTAAGATATATTTTTTTTATGGAATACTGCGCTAACTTTTAACCAAAAACTGTTTAAGGTGTCTAAAAGGAGAAAACTGGAAGAAATTTTGCAATTGATGAATAAATCAAATTGAACTTAGATCAGAACTCTTAATAATCTCTCGGATGATGACAATACTGCGAACACACACACGCACACGCACACAAAACATGAATCACGTATATTGGAAGGAAAATCAAGTTCATATGAGAGCGATGAAGAAAAACATGGAAATATTTGAAATGGAAAAAGACAATTTTAAATCATTCTTTACCAGCAAGATCTCTTGAATCCATTCGTTTAATTGTTTTAGCTGTTGCAAATTCTTGGTTTCTGTGCAAACAAGATGCAATATCAAATAAAATTCCTCCAAAACTGATGATGAGGATAACAGTGTTGTGTGTGGGCGAGTGTGTGTGATTCCACTCGCAAAAAGATCGAAGTGTTATGATCCACCTGCTATACATGTCATGCCTTTTATCTTTGCCATTTCAGGATAAAAAAGCTTGACACGTTTAGCTATTTTTGATGTGTTGATGACAATTCAAGGCTTCGCAAGTGCAGATTTGAAAACTATGAAAGCGTTTCGAAAATATGTTGTGAAAAATGCAATGTGTACTTATGCATATCAAAAGCAGAAAAAACCCATTTTTAAAAAAAATTTCCATAGGAAATAAATAATGAGTCAATAAAATAATTAATTTTATATCAATAATTTTCTTAATTGTAACAATTTTAAGTGAATTAAGTGTTTCTTCCATCAACTTAAAGCCAAAAAATGTAAAATTTGACAGGTGCTGATTTCACAGAAAACGCCCAACCCGCACGATCGTGAGGGTACCATTTACGTTCCAAGGGGAAGGGGAGCGGGAATTTTATTATTATTTTCCCCAGTGTCATTGGTGTCAATATAGTATTAATAACCAGAAGAATCAAAAATATAAAGATAAAAATAATTCGGGTCTTAGAGGAATACGCAGCTATACTCTGTAATATTGGAACTTTTAACATTTAATTTGTTTCCTTAAGATACTGGTCATCATAATTAAATTTATTATAAATTAATTCAAGGATTCTTTTATTGAATACACTATTTACAGTTTCTACTACTCTGTTTCTTAATGTTTTGGATAAATTATTCTGGTATGAGTCAATGTTCAATCGAAATTCCTAACTAAAAGGAAATGAGAGAAGCAAAAGTTTGAACTTTAACAATATGGAAACCGCTAATGTAAAGATTACCTAATTAAAATGTGGAAAGCTCTTGATTCCGCAGTATAACGGAGTAAATCAGTTAATCCGCACATTAGCTGATTTCGAGCTTTAATGGCAATATGTGTGTGTGTGTGTGTGTGTGTGAAAGAGAGAGAGACTGCTTCAGAATTTTATCTCTTGCTTGTTTGTATAGGATATATTTACTATCAAACACTATTATTCTTTCGTTTTAGGATAATTATATTTATCTATCTATATGAATAAATGACATACATTTTTTATGATAGTACATTTAAAGAAGTATTTCTGTTTCAGTATTTAACATCAGATGACTTATATAAAAATAAATTGTGGGGAATATTTGTATTTTATGTGTAAAATTTTTTAAAAGAAATGCATATAAATTCAAGTTATGTTTAACTGACTAAATATTAAAAAATTATTTGAAAGCACACAGAAAGAAAAGTATACCCATTATTAAATAAATGTCTGATATTGAGAAAAAAACATATTTCTCGCTTATTAAATTTTAGAAAATATTGCTTTGTGATTTTGTACATCAGATTGGCGAACAGATAAGCCATGGGTGGTACGCAATTGTTGATTAAGCTGTTGTACTGACTTTGAAGACCTTTAGCCACATCAAAGATTTTGAGTGAACCTAAATATCATTTAAAGACTGCTATTTTTGGGAGATTCCAATAGCAAAAAGAATTATTTTTCAGAAGCAGAGGTATGTTCGATATCCAAATATCGATGTTAAGACTATACACTAAGACTATAAGGGTTGAGATCTTCGCATAGAGCTGTGGGAGGAAGGGAAGCGTGACTCGCCATATTACTTTTCAAACTATTTATTAAACACACACATTATCAACAAACAGAGTTCTAATAATTCAAACTAGAAGGGATGTTCCCAATTTGAGCAATATGAGAATAAACAACGAGAGGCGCTAATTATGAAAACACTTCTTAAATATCGATCCTCTTTCATTAGGATCTATCCACTGTCCTAAATATCTGAGCTAAAATTTAACTATAGTGACCAATCGTCACTTTAATTCTTTCCGCTGTCTAATTTCTGAAACGTACTAAAAATAGAATAATACCTGATCGACGGAAATCTATTTTCGTCCTCGGATTCTCTAAATCTCAATCTCATTAGCTTGAAAACCTAGACAATATATACACGACCTAATATGCATAATCACGGTTGCTTCTTCAGAGGGCTCGTTGCGATTAAAATTGAATTGATAGACCAAAGATCCCCTAAGAGGATTAAAGGAAGGACGCGGAAAGATCCTTCGCAAGACTATTATCTTACAGTGACATGTTTTCTGTATCACGGTCACCTTTTAAATGCTCTTTAAAGAAATCTTTTTGTCACGTAGTTTTGAAGGTGAAAGACTTACATTCCAACAGAGAAACATTTGGAATCTCATATGGTAACGCAAGTGAAGTTCAATTGCTTTGTGCGTGATTATTATTCAAGCTCAATTTACTCCAATATGGAATTGAAAACCGACTTTTGGAATTGAATACTTGAGCTAATGATATTTATATGTATATATATATATGTATACACTCAAGAACCAAAACATTATGACCACCCTTACATTTTGCAATGAACTGCCTGGATCACGTGGAAGGCACGTGATCAGGTGGAAGTGGTATTTAACTGCTGTTGGAGAGTCTGAAGAATCGTTCTTTTACTTACTTCTGTATGTGATGGGAAAGGCTGCAGATCTAAGCGACTTTGATAGAGAGCATATTGTATTGGCTCGAAGGCTTGGAACAAGTATTTCAGAAACTGCACGACTCGTGGGTTGTTCGCGATCTACAGTTGTTAGTACTTATGCAAAGTGGATGAATGACGGTGAAACCAGCAGTAGACGACATGGTGTTGGACGTCCACACGCTATCAAAGAAAAAGGTCGTCGGAGACTGTCTCGCATGGTGAAGCAAAACCGGAGTCAGACAGTGGCTCAGCTGACAGCCCAATACAATGCAGGGCCAAGTAGAATAGAATCTAAGCACACTTGTTCAGCGGACACCGTTGGGTATGGGCCTACGCAGCAAACATCCCTCTCGTGTGCCTTTGCTGACCAAGGTCATCGCCAACTGCACCTGCACTGGGCCCGGGAATATCGCGACTGGTCCATGGATCAGTGGGAGAGAGTTGCTGGGTCAGATGAACCATGATTTGTCATTCATCACGCCAATGGCTGTGTCAGGATACGCCATCTTCCAGGCGAACAGTTGCTCCCTCAATGTACAGTAGGTCATACACAGGCCGGTGGTGGCGGTATGATGCTTTGGGGGACGTTCTCTTGGGCGTCTCTGGGACCCGTGGTTGTGGTAGAGAAGACCATGAATGCTACAGGGTATCTGAACATCATTGCGGACCAGTTACACCCTTACATAGCCTCTGTTTTTCTAGCTGGAAATGGAATGTTCCAACAGGACAACGCCCCGTGTCACAAGGCTAAAATTGCGTTGGAGTGGTTCCGGGAACATGATGCTGAATTCCAGTTAATGTCCTGGCCACCTAATTCACCGGATCTTAATCCGATAGAACACATTTGGGATGTCATGGGACGGCAGCTCAGAGTTCAAAGACCACCAATTCGCAATATCTCAGATTTGCGCGACCGTTGCTTAAACATCTTGTACAATCTGCATCCGGCCATCTACCAAGGACTTGTGGCATCCATGCCAAAGCGGGTTGAAGCTGTGTTGCGCACCAAAGGTGGGCCAATTCGTTATTGACAGATGGTTATTATGTTTTGGCTCTTAAGTGTGTATATATATATATATACATATATATATATTCACAAAAATGTAAGGGCTTCATTAGTCCTATAAAATGAATGCTAAAAATGCTTTTGTAATGACATTCAAAACCTCGCTGTATCTGTAGGTATGTGTCATAAGCCAGAGGAATGCCAACATTTATTGATGCTTCAAAGATAAGCTTAAAGTCAATAGTGTTTCATAATGGGAGTAAGTGTTACTGGATCCTGGAATACTCGTATATGAATCAGGGAGAAAAAAAAAGTCATTGCACTTTGAAGAAACTACTATTTGGGTTGAAGAATGAGCGGTAAATTTATGCTGATTGAGAGTCATTTCTATTCTTCTAGGAATACATTGCAAAATATTATGCAAAATATTCGTGTTTCATGTCTAAATGAGACAATCGTTCAAAAGATAAACATAATCCTGAAGAAAAATGCCTTCTCAGAACTCTAGGGAGCTTGGTAATACAAATGAAGTTATATATATATATATAATGCACCTCTAGTAGCATCAAGAACATATCATTAGCTTCACTCTACATTAAGCTGAGTCTGATAAAACGCTTCACCATAAACTTCGTTAAAAAAGGTGGGTAATATATTTAGGCTATCATGAGATTGGTTCGCGTTATGCTATTATAAAATATCGTATGCTAAAATAAAAACTGGTGTGTTATAAAAATATAAAAAATATTTAGTATGAGACTATTTTTACGAAGTTAAAAAAAAGACGAAGGGCTTTCATTCAATGAGATGCTGTGGAAATTTTTTAGGAAGTAACAAATTACATGAGTTCAAAATACAGGGTGTCCGGGCTTAAGGTATCCGATTACTTGTGACTACTTTTTTTTGAAAAAAATGGAAATATGGAGATTTTTTTGTGGTTTTTAGATTTGTTTAGTATATATTAAGAAAAATATGCTAAAATTAAGAAGAGAAAAAGAAATTAATATTACTAAAATGGAAAAAATGGGTAAAAATTGACAAAAAATAACATAAACGCGACCCAATCTGTACCAAAAGTTTATGAACAAATTTTCAATTTTTCTATTTTGATGTGTTGCTATGTAATTCGTTTTTGAAATGACCTTCAGGATAACAGATATTTTAGTTTTTACAAAAACTAGAGCTCTTTATCTTAGTTATTATACGAAATTGCTTAAAAAAACAGTGATTATATTACCATAAGGGACTCTAAATTTTGTAATAAAACAGTGTTTGATAAATCTGAAGGTTAAAATACTTCCACTATCATACAGAACATACACACAAAAATTCAGTTAATTATTTTCAAAACTTTTTTAGCAATCGCTGGCCGCGTTTGAGCATTTTCAAAAGAAAACGCATTTCGAGTCAAATGCGTTTTAAAGTATGAAATCTTGCTTAAAGTAATGGCATACGCTTTTACTAAAACAGTTGCACTTTTTGTTCTAGTGATCGGAAAACAATAAACTTGGTATTTTTATAAAGCTAATAAGATGACCTATAAAATAAAATCACAAAAGAAATTTGTCAATTTTTGGCAAAATTCACAATTTTAGGGTAGTCGGATACCTTAAAGTATCGAAAAGTTATGGTTTATTAACACGGAACTACCCATCAGAATGTAATAAATTACCATCCGTGGAATGGAAACCCCTACGAGATTTTTGGGGTCTAGTCCGATCGGATGCACGAGCGCATTATTCGGCAATCGCAGACGATAAATTTGTTACACTGATTTCATTAGTAAATATGTGGAGACCATAACAAAAGGTGCAGTGCGTACTTTGGTTAACGGAATTTAAACCATTCGCGGGTGTACAGCGACGTGTTCGAACAGAATGGAATGTCTTTACTGGCTTGTCTAATAGACTTTTCAGGACTCCTGCTAAATGAATCACGCACATGATCAACAGTGTCTTCTCTCACGAAAACTGAAGGATACGTGCCAGTTTGAGATACCAAAGTTCCCGTCTCTCTTAAAGTTCTTTTCCATTGGTGGATATATTATGATTGATATATTTATTCTGTTCTGTTCCAACACATCGCTGTACACGTGTGACTGATTTAAATTCCGTTAACCTGCTTCGTCCGTGTCACCTTTTACTGTGATGTCCACACTTTACTAAAAATATCAGTGTATACAGTTTATATCAACTACGATTGCCGAATAATGCGCGCACATGCGCCGATCGGAATAGACTCAAAAAATCTCGGAGGAGTTTCCAATTCCCGGATGAACAGTTTATTACATTCTGTTGGAGAGTTCCTTATTAAAATAAGTCATGACTTTTGGATACTTTAAGCCCGAATACCCTGTACATTGAAAACTTAAAAAAAATTAGGTTGAGTGTAAGTGTGAAACATGTCAGAACAAAACTTCATTTTTTTTACACTCTTACCTGAACTGTTTTTCATAGCTTGAGAGAAATGTGCAACAATTTCATGAACAAATATGTATATTGAAGTACCACTATCGACCATCAAGAAAAGAAGCAATATTCGCTGATTATTATAAGGTAAACAAGAGATCAGTTATCGAGAACAACAATATAAACGCAAAAGCTCATGTGTGAAAATTAACATTACTACGCTTTCAAATTTGTGTGAAAGAATATTTTACATAAATCTGATATTTTGTTGCATTATATCCTAAGCCAGGGTTTCTCAAACTCTGGGGCGCGCCTCCCTTGGAGGGTGTGATAACACAAAAAGTGGTCGCGAACATATCGAAAAGTCGAAAATAAAACATGATTTAAAAATATTATTATTTTACTAAAAGGAAGCAAAACAAAACATAATAAAAAATAAAATACGCATTTACTCTGATCTATATACATATGTAAAGGAGAAAAGCGACTCACTGACTGACTGACTGAGTCACCACGATATCTCCGAAACTATTCAACCCACAGACTTGAAATTTGGTAGATATGTTCCTTTTTAAGTAGAGATCCGTTAAGAACGGATTTTGCAAAATTCGAGCCACAAAGGGTGTTGTGGGGGGTTAAGGAGCGTTATAAATAATTGTTTCCATTTTTAAACTACTCGACGTACAATCTTGAAATTTGGTAAGCAGATTCCTTTCATAGAGTAGAGATCAGCTACAAAATGAGTTTGGTGAAAATTGACATCCAAGGGGCGTTGCGGGGGCTTAGGAGGCGTAATAGATAAATATTTCCGTTTTTAAACTACTAGACCTACCTGCTTCAAAATTGGTAAGCATGTTTCTTTCATGAAGTACATATCCGTTACAAAATTAGTTTTGGGAAAATTGACCTCCAAGGGATGTTGCGGGGAGGGGGCGATGAGGTGAAAATAATTATTTCGATTTTTAAACTATTAGACGTACAGTCTTGAAATTTTGTAAGCAGATTTCTCCAATAGGGCAGAGATCCTCTACAAAATGGGTTTTGAGAAAATCGACCCCAAGTGTCATTGCGAGGCTTAAGGGGCATTATAGATAATTATTTTCATTTTTAAAATACTGGATATACCGTCTTGAAATATGATAAGCAGAATCCTTTCATAGAGTAAAGATCCGCTATATAATGTGTTTTGTGAAAATCGTTTCCGTTTTTAAACTATTAGATGAAACTGCTTGAAAATTGGTAGGCATGTTCCTTTCATGGAAGAGAGTTCTTCTAACAAAGAGTAAAACGAAAATCGACCCCTAAGGAGGGTTGCGAAGGATCAAGGGGAGATATAGAAAAATTTCCTGTTTTTGAATTGTTAGACCCACTACTTGAAATTTGTTAAGCATGTTTCTTTTGTTGAATAGGGATCCACTATAAGAATGTATTTTACGGAAATCAACTCTTGGTGGGGGGTGAGGGAATTACTAGGGTGTATTTTGACAAAAAAAGTTCCTTTTTTCCGAACTACAAGGACTGTAATAATGGAATTGGTTTTGCATTTTTCTTTTGTTGAATTGGAATCTGCTAAGAATGGTTATTTTGGTGAACGACTCTCAACGGGATTACGGGGGGTATTGATAAAAAAAACTTTGCTCTATTAGATTTAGACTTGAAATTTGTGGCTTGCATATTTCTTTTATGGATTAGAGATCCAACAAAAATTGGTTTTGCGCAAATCCTTTTGGTTATAGGGTTACTAAAGTGCAATCACCATTCTATACTTCAATTTTAGAGATTATTAGAAAATACAAATTAGAAGCTCTCTCCTTCTGTTAATCAAGATGCGAGAGTTACATGTATAAGTATATTTTTCAATACACGAAATCTTAATGCTGGAACTTAGATATCAATAATTTATATTTATATATAGATATATAGATATAGATATATAGATATAGATATATCTTGGTTCTTACGGTCTGATCTTAAGATGTTTTAGGATTTATTAGTCTTCTTTTTAATTTATTTACTGCTATATATATATATATATATATATGTAAACACACAGAATACATTTATAAAGCATAAAGAAATACTCAGCGAATTTGGTAGGTAATATGGCTACTATAATATATTTATAAATGTATCAGTACTGCACACTATATTTTACAATTAACTTAACAATACCATATTTAGAAGAAGTTTAACGACTACCAATGACCCCTATGGGCTTGTCATATATAAAATTATGTAAAAAAATTTGATATTTATCTTGATAAGTTGTACGGTTTGTAAATTAAATCAAATTTCGAATTGTAAATTTACATCAAAGTATATTACTATTCAATTGAATACACTGTTATTGTTTGAATGGGGGAGGAGGGGGGGGGCAAAGAAAATTGTGACTGAAAATTGGGTCGCAAGTATTGAAAGTTTGAGAAGCACTGTCCTAAACTGATGTAAAAACCCATAATTTTTTAAAAGGAAGAAACAACTTTAAATTCTTATTACCATTTTTGTATACTGGAGAATGCATCTAATCGAAGTATTAGCTTTAAATTTAACAGGGAAAAGTCAATGTTTGTTTATAAGTGTAACCTAGAAACTAGGCTATTTACAATTTGCCCGATTGTAGAATATTTTTTGAAGGCAGTCAGGGAAGAGCATAAAATATTTTTTAAGGAATGATGAAGTAAACACAAGCAGGCGAGTATACATGTTTACCGAATTTTCTAACACTTATACAACTACAGACATGATTTATTATTATATAAATAATCCACAGGAGTATGTTTTGTTTGTTAAGTTATCATTAATTTTCTCTTGTTATTTCAGAATGTGTTTATATATATATATTGCATTAAAAATAAGCCCATCTATGTGAATATGATTACAAAAGCGTGGCAATTGGAAAACTGATTAAAGCTAGTGGAGTTAAACATGTGGAAGAATATATAAATCAAGGGTATCTACTAATATATGCGGTCATGCGCATTCTTTCAGTTTTTACTTTCTTCTATGCTAGTGAATGAAGGAAAATCAATCTTCTTTGGTAGCATTTGTTGTATCCAGCAACTTTCCCTGGATCCGAGTTGTAGAATATCGAAATCACTTAAGACTAGAATATCTTGCTCTGGAAGTTATATCTAAGAGAAATGGCTTCCCGAATGGTCTCCAAGGAAATAATATAAATCCGAATATTTGCTCCACAGGAAATAGATGCTCGCCGTTGAGCCACGTGTCATAAGAAATTCATATAAAGAAATATTAAATGCATACACAGACTTCTGGGAGAGTCTCATAGTAAAAACTGGAACATAAATTATAGAAATCTGGGACTTTTCTACTTGAAGTAGATAAAATGTAAGAAATTGGAAAATTTGTTGATTTTAGAAATAAAAAATTAATTTTTTAGATATCAGAGGGAGATATTCGCGCTTTATGTCGATTATTTCTGCATTTGAGAAAATTTAATTTTAATAACTTTGCAGGGAACATTAAGATGCATATAAAATGTAATATTAACACGTAAAGTACGAACCGTGAAATCCGACGTATAAAGTGCACCAATACTTTCAAGCTGTATTTCTTTAATTTTTAAATATATTCGCCAAAAAAAAACGCGCACCCCTTTTTTCCCCGAAGAAACCTGAAATGTACATATGCAGTGCTCCTATGTTTTGAAGTCATTTACTCGAGGTATTATCACAGGCTTTTGAAAATAATACCGTAAAATCCGGCGTAAAATTACCACAAAAAATATCTTCAAAATTTAAGGGTGCGCGTTATACGCCTAGTATAAAAATAACAGCTTTAAAAATAACAAAAGAGATGAGCATAAGAAAAATTTTATATTTCTACACCTACCGATTTACTGTATATTTAAAAGAAATGACATGTGCCTTATGAATTAAAAGTGTTGCAGCTCTAGAATGATAATTTTTTTCAAAAGTCTGGGATAGTACCTTGAATAAATGGTTTCAAAACATTTGAGCATTGTATGCTAACATTTCAAATTTTTGTGTAAAAAAAAAAGGGGGGGGGGGTTGCGTTATACAGAGAATAAACCTAAAAATTTTAAGAAGTGTAGCTTGAAAGTATGGGTGAGCTTAATACGCAGTATTTTACGATATATACTTCCAGAATTCTACGGTATATACTTCTATATTCTTATATTCTCATAAGGTGTTTCATTTCATTTAAACAAGCAGTATTTCAATACATGTTGAAGTCTAATTTTTTTAAGCTGATCTCTTTTTTTACTTTTAAAGATAACATTTTTATACCCGCTGTATAACGCGTACCCGTATATTTTGAATTTATTTTTGGTGTTAAAAGTGCGCGTTATAGACCGGATTTAAATACATGTACTAGCTGTTACCCAAATGCTTCGATTGGTATTTGGTTATGTGTTTTGACTGTATATTGTTTATTTACAAGTTATTGATATTGAAGTAATAGCATTTAGCTTTGGATCGTATTCAAAAACATTTTTATTTCCTCTTCCTTTTTACTTAAAAAAAAAGACAGTGCTTGAATTCTTATAATGAAAGTACACTCAACTATATTTTGCATCTCTGTAAACTCCTCCATACTTGAGTTGATTTTCCGCAAAGTCTATTTTAAGCGCAATTCTATTCAATAAAACATGCATCCAAAACTAGAAGTCAGTAGATCTAATAGTTCAAAAATGGAAATTTTTATCTGTAACACCCCCGAAACACACTTTGGGAATCAATTTCGGAAAATACATTCTTAATAGATTTCTTACCAACAAAAGAAGCATTCTTAAGAAATTTCAAGTCTGTAGTCTAATAGTTTGAAAACGAATTTCTTAAAATCTATAAAACCTTTTTATCCCCTAACCTTCTTATGAATTAATTTCGGTAAAGTTCATTCTCAGTTCTTCATTCCATGCTCAACAAAAGGAACATACTTGCTCAATTTTAAATCTGTAGGTCTAAAAAAAAGTTCCAGAGATCTCGTAATGAGTGAGAGAGTAAGTGTGTGAGTCTCTTTTCACCTATAAAAAGATAAAAAAATAAATTCCTCGAAAAAGAAATTTTCAGCTAAAAATTGATAATTGAAACTTTTTTCTCTCAAACACTTCTATTTATTTTTAAAGTATTTTATATAATTATATAGTTATACTGAAAGCATACCAGCAGAAAAAGAAAATAGTTTCAAATATAATAAAGTATATAAAAAAAATTAGGTAAAGGAAAAGATTATTCTATTGTAAAAACATTTTATGAATTTGCAAACGATTTTCATTTCTGAGCTTAATTTCATTTTCTAGGTAATTGTTTTAAAATTAGAGTAAAAAATTTCGAAAAAAAAGTTCTGATTTTTTTTATTGTATTGATTTGTAGAATATTTTTATTCCTTCAGGAAATTCAATTTTTACGAACTCGTAACAGTTAAATTTAATTTACAGCAAATAAGTTTCAGTCGATTTTTGCTGTTACTTAAATATAAATTCAAATAAAATTCTTCATCCCAAAATGTATCTAATACAGCACTAGCTCTCTGACACATTATAAAAATTCAAAAGTCAAATGGTTACAATTATATTAAAAAGCTTTTTCTCAGTCGTTCGTACCAAAAAAGATCGTCATACGTCCCAAATAAATAGATCATGCATCTTCCAAATTTCAGAATTTTATTCAAAATATATTTATTAAGCTGGTCATTTCTATAACTCTTTTATGCTAGTAACTTTATACAGAAAAAATAAAATGTTTAAACACGGCATGTTTCCGTTTGTAAGCCGGGATTTTTTGAAACTCCCAAGAAAAGATAAAATGCTTGTCGGTTCCTGCTTCCCTCTGATCCCCTTTGTCTACCCTCGGACCCGGCCAAATGTGTGGGAAGAACTGAATAATCAGTAGACATGTGATTCACTCTGATTATTTTATTGTCACCAAAATATCAAGCAAGCACAATAATAATCTAATTAAGATAGATCAGATAGCAGAGTGCGAAGGTGAGACTCGTTAGCCTGGGGATAATAATACGGACCCTCAACTGATTTCACGATAACCACGATCTCACGATTTCAAGCTTAACATAAACTACGTTGCGCACTAATAAGCTAAACTTCTATTTAAACAAGGATCACGATACTTGTACTTTTATGAAGTTGAGTCCTCCAGTTGAGGCCTTGAATGCGATCCTTATCCGGATTTTATCACCGTCGTTTGATACTCTCTTAAACTTCTTCAATTGATAAACTCCGATTTACACTTAATAATTTCACGATCCTCCACTCACCAACTAACACTCAAAACTCGCGAAAGCAGAATTTATATAATATACTTGCATAATCACGTTCCCTTGCTTCGGTGAAAGTTGGTTGGTAATATTATTACCCAAGAAAAGTCCCCAAGGGGTTAATTATAGACGCTTATAGATCACACACACACACACACACACACACACACACACACACACACACACACACACACACACACACACACACACACCACACACACACACACACACACACACACACACACACACACACACACACACACACACACACACACACACACACACACAAAGGTAATCTTTTTTGAATGGGATTTTTATTCTAACATAAATCCTCTAAAAACAGTGCCTGAGTCTGAGTTTTTGAATAGTTCTTGAATTTTATATCCCCTCATTGGGGTGTCCGAATACATATGAGCATCATGAATCGAATTTTATTCCAGTTCAGGAAACATATATCGACGATCACGTACCGTATACAAATTTCTTTTCATTCTTATTTTCAAAATAAAAAAATTGCCCAGAAAGTCTAGCTAGCACAGAGAGTGTAAAAGGAAATGAATGGACGTGAAAAAAATTAGTAAGCTTCAGAGAAGGCTATTAGAAACAAAATTGTCAGTGTTGGCGTCTGGCGTCTTACTTTATAGCAATTTAATTGGAAAATATTCCCCCATTTGACAATATTTAATTCTCGTATTTTGACATGCTTAAAAACACAGTAATTTTTCCTTGCAGTTTGGCTTACATGCGAATTTTAATCTAAAGGCATTTTTTTTAAAGATAAAACACACTCTTGGCTAATTTTTGAAAATATACGATTGTTAAATTTGAAATATTTGAGTAATCTTTAAAATATTGCTTAAAAACATTTCAACATCTAGGATTT
>BMAO01002713.1:0-37444 GCA_019973975.1 Trichonephila clavata
TTTTCCATGATAATCTTTTTTACTAAAACTACACTTATAATCTGCTTTCAAAGAAAAACTACGGCGGTTAGCTCAGATCAACATTTATTCGTCATTTTTTATTCCAACTCTCTTTTACTCTCAAAACTGAGCACAATTACAATACATCCAACAGTCGAATAATCAACTATAACGAAATGTTTGTGCGCGTGGCTATTTAAATCTGCTTTCACCAACTAGTCGGCAGGCCGAATTAATAGTGTTCACGTGGTTAATAGAGTGCGTACTATTGTGTCTTTTTGACCTTCGTTACACACTTTCGTTTCACACAAAAAACTGTACAAATATCATTAACAAAACGTAGGTTGAAGTCATAACAGTTCAATACATAATACCTTATAAAAGTGATGGTGCGCGGGGAACGATCGCAATAGACTAAACACTATCTCACTCACACCGGCTTGAATTGCTGTTGCGTTGTACTCGCGACAGCGGACTTTGAATGTGTCTGGCTAGATGTAAAAACCATTAAAACTGTCTGGCTTTTGGGGTAACATTTTTTTATAGGCCTCCAAGTAACATATATAAAATTCAGCTTTTATACTATAACGAAAGTTTATTTTATTTTTTTAAAGTTCAGGGGTGTCTGGCAGGGAGTTCTAACCATACTAAGTGTCCGGCAATGGATGACGTGATTTCTTATGTTATTCCGAAGAAAATATAAAAAAATTGAGCTTTATACTTTATAGAAAGTGAGGCACTATTTTATACACCTTTACTACCTGTTACCTGCCCAAGTAACCACAATCCAAACTCCATACTCGCTGATCGTTCTTACCTGTGTTGGTGACATCCGTAGAAAAACTTTCAGCTTTTATAAAATAACGAAGGTCTGGCGGTCGTGGGCTCTTGGGCTATTGGTTTAAACCAATTCAAATGGGAAAAGAATGTGACATGTTTTATGCTTGTAAAGGAAGAACTTTTTCCGAGTTTTCACATAAGGCATGTCATAATCAAAATGCCTTGCGAAATGATTTTAAATATATCCCTCCTCACTCGAGACGAGACAAAACAAATCTTAATTCGAAAGAAAATAAAATTTATAACTCAAAACAAAGTAAAGTAAATAAAAAAATAGAATGTTACATTTGCGGTGAGAATCATTTAGCTCGAGATTGTAATAAAAAATATTCTAAATTAAAAAATGAGAAAAAAGAGACTTCTCAAGTACAATATGTACAACCGAAAGTTGACCTTGAACCTTTAAAATATGTTATTATTTATATTAACGGGAAAGCAATAAATTGTGTTTTGGATAGTGGAACTCAAATTTTTATATGTAATTCTAATATTTTTCCAGATAATTCTAATGATGAATTCGGAAAGATTACTTTAGGCTCTGCATTTGGAGAGAATGTAGAAGCAAAACTAATTAAAACCTCTATTACTCTTGACAATAATTCTTTGAATCATCCAATGGATTGCTTGGTAGCGATCACGGATAAATTAAATGCTGAGGCTTTAATACCTCCTTCTTTGTATGAGGCTTTATGTTCCGTAAATAATGAAACAAATGAAAATGATATTTTTGCCGAATCGGTTGATAGTTTTACTCCGTTTTCAAATGATGAAAATGACGCAGAATCCGGGAACGAAATATTTTATGTTGAGAGCGACTCAGATAATTTAAATTTTAATTCGGATTACAGTAAAATGAAAGATGAACAGAATAATTGTGATTCTCTTAAAAAGGTTCATGCAGAGTTAAAATTAAATAAAGGAAATTTTTTATTAGTTGAGGAATTAATTTATCGCAGGGATAAAATTCTAAATGAACCCGTAATGCAATTAGTTTTACCGCGTTGCAGAATAGACAAAGTGATGAAACTAGCACATGAGTCAGTTTTTGGAGGTCATATGGGGGTAAAGAAAACAAAAGAGAGGATAAAATATAATTTCTTTTGGCGAAATATGTCTAGGGAAATTGCTGAATTTGTCCAGACATGCAAAGGGTGCCAGCTTCGGAAATCTGAGAAAATTGGAGATAGAGCTCCCATTACACCTATTGTCCGTCCGGAGCTTCCCTTTGAGATAGTAAACATTGATGTGATCGGACCTATTCAACCACCATCGGGTAGAGGGCACAAATATGTCCTTTGTATGATGGATCAACACACACGTTGGCCTCAGTCAGTACCACTTAGATCACTTACAGCCAAGACCGCATGTGACTCTTTATTGCAAATATTCTCGAGGACTGGAATTCCGAGTATAATTGCCAGTGATCAAGGCACAAATTTCAAGTCGGCTCTAACCCAAGAATTTACGAAAAGGATTGGATCTAGTCCTAAGTTTTCCTGTCCTGGCTATCCGGCCAGCAACGGACTAGTTGAACGATGGAATACGGTGTTGAAGGACATGCTTCATCACGTTATTCGTGAAGAACCAAGAAACTGGGATCGACATTACCTTTTCTGTTGTTTGCATACCGTGAAGTACCAAACACTACCACTGGTGTATCACCATTTAGGTTACTTTATGGCAGAGAAGTTCGAGGGCCGTTGGCAATTCTTAAATCATCCTGGGCAGGCGAAATACATCTTCCGACGAACATTTCCCAGTCAGCTGCTGATTACCTTCAGGAAATGAAGATCAAGATGGAAAAAGCTGCTGAGAGTGCATCTTTAACTGCTGCTCAGAAAGAAAAAAGTTATGGAGATTACTTCAACAAGAGGTCATCCGTAAAGAATTTCAGCATCGGAGAACAAGTTGTTTTGCTGATACCAGATTCTAGTAATAAGATCTATGCTAGATGGACTGGACCTGGAGAGATAATTCAACACCATCCACTCCATTCATATAAAGTTAAACTGTCGGACAGAACTGTAAGACATGTTCATGTGAATAAGATCAGGAAATATCATCCTCGTGCACTTGCAGTTGGAATTATTTTTGAAGATGACCACGAATTCGGAGAAATCCATCCCACTCCTAATTTATTGAGATACACATCTGAAAGAGTTCTACATGAAACCGATCTGAATCATTTGAAGGAGACTGAGAGAGAACAAGTGTTAGCAATTCTTCTAAAAACACCGTACACTATTCACAAGTGATGTGAAAATAGCCAAAGTAGGAGCTCATCGAATTCGCTTAAAGCCTAACATCGAGCGGAAGAAGCCATTCTTATATCGCATCCCAGAGTCCTTGAAGATTAAAGTTGATGAGCAGATAGAGGAGCTCTTACGACTTGATTTAATTGAAGAATCTGATGCAGAAATAGCCTATCCAATTGTTTGCGTTAACAAGAAAGATGGTACCCTGCGTTGACTTCAGAGCTCTTAACTCTGAGAGTTTGTCTGATGATTTTCCGATGGAAGATGCTGTGGAGCTCATACATTCTATTGGAAGAGCCAATATCATCACGACATTAGATCTCTTGAAAGGGTACTGGGCTATACCCATGGCGGAAGACAGCAAAAATCTTACATCTTTCAAGACTCATCGTCAACAATACCGCTTCAAGGTGATGAGTTTTGGTTTGAAAAATGCCTCTGCTACATTTCAGCGTGAAATGAACAAACCATTATCGTGTTGTAGAGAATTTTCACGTGCCTACATCGATGACATCGCAATCTTCTCCAAAAATTGGGAAGAACATCTTCTTCATTTGGATACTATTTTAACGAAACTTTCACAGTTAAATTTCACTGTGAACCTTAAAAAGTGTTCCTTTGGAAAAACTCAAATAAAATATTTGGGACATATCATCGGTTCGGGTAAGCACGAACCAGATCCTGAAAAGACTGCAGTTATCAACAATTTACCAGCGCCTAAAACGAAGAAGGAGCTTCGTAGTGTGCTTGGACTGTGCAATTACTATCGTGAGTATATACCCAGATATTCTGAACTTGTGTATCCATTGACCGAACTCACCAAAAAGAGAGTACCTGATTCCATCCCATGGACTGAGAAACATGACTTCTCATTTCATCTTCTGAAAAAGGCTTTAGCGGAAGCACCTTCTCTATACTCTCCAGTGCCTGATAAACCGTATACCATTCATTCAGATGCATCCCAAATTGGCATAGCTGCTTGCCTGTCACAAAAATGTGGTGATAAGTGTTACCCAATTGCTTATGCAAGTCAAAAATTAAGCAAGACCCAACAGTCATGGTCAACTATTGAACGAGAAGCATTTGCTATTGTGTGGAGCTTAAAAAAGTTCGAAGTATGGGTATTTGGGACTGAAATTGAATTTTATACTGATCATAACCCTTTACCTTACTTGACAAAGAGTGCACCACAATCTGCGAGGCTACAAAGATGGGCTGTTGCTCTACAGAAGTTCAATGTGACAATCAAACATTGCTCTGGTGTGAAAATGCCTCATGCTGATGCACCCTCACGATTAGTGTAACAAGTGTGCCTTTCAATTTTAAAAGGAACATTTTAGATTTAGTGAACAATATTTTCTGAATCTCATTTTATATATTTCGTTATATTATTTGTGTATCTATTTACATTTTTAAAAAAAAAATGCTAATGTTTTTTTTTAGAATTTGATTTCAAATATTTTTTAACTAACTGTTGTTTATTTTGTGTATTTCTTAAATTTCAATTTTCTTGATTATTATGGTATAATTATGGATATCAAAATGCTATTCTTAATTTAGTTATGTATACATATATTTTTATATTTTTTCTTTATGTGTGAGATAATGCTAGTTACTTATATCTTAGTGTATGATATTAATGTATATTATTTCATGCTCATTTATTTTATTATCAGATTGAGTATCATGTGTGACACTTCAATCTTGTGTGGGGGGTGTAGTGTTTCCTCCCCTTACCAGGAGGCGCACTGTGTCCCCCTACCGTAAGAATGTGTTGTTTGTTTTTGAAATAGATAGCTTCTCGGCACCGGCGCGTTAGGGCGGTGGCCAGAATAGAGAAATTTCCCGCGTGGGTAGTTACAATTTGCGTTTAATATTTCTTTTTATGTGTTTACTCTAAATAAAGTGCTGTCCTAAAAAAAGACGTATGTTGGATGAAACCTCAACAACATCATACCCAACACAACACGACATCACAATGGTATTCATATCTTTTTAGTTAATGGTAAATTAAATGATCTGTTATAGAAAAAAGAAAGAAAACAAATTAAAACTAATCAAGGAATCCTGGATATTTCAGATGCATTATTTCTCTCTCTCTCTCTCACTCATGTACACACACTCACGCACACACACCAGAAATGCTTTGAAAAAAATATAATGAACTTAGAGTATTATCATAATGAAATAATCTTTGATCAAGCATAACAGTAATTCATTGAGACTTTGTGATATAATTTAACCTGTCTCCCCTCCATTTTGATTTCGCATGTGATTTACTAGTTCTATGGAAGCAACTTTCCTCAAACCTTGACTAATACGAGTACTTCGGTTTAAATGCGGAAAAATGCATCACTCTCCAATATTTGTAAATATTTCTAATATTTTTTAAACATGAAAACCTACAGATGAATCTTTAAAACAGTCATAATAATATTTTCAGAAGCAGGTGGAAAAATGTAATCCCTAGAGAAAAACCTCCCGAATGCAAGTATAATGCAGCGGTTCTCAAACTGTGCCCCCCCCCTCCTAGGGAGGCGTGATAATCCTAGGTTGGGGGCTTAATCCTAGGGGCTTATAAAATGTATTAGTACTGCATACTGTAGTGGCTGCGGTAGCCAAGTGGTCAAGGCATCGGATCGTGGCTAGCGTGTCATGAGTTCGATCCCAGTACCACTGAAGGTCCGGCGTGTAGGGGAGAGATTCACGTTAAATCTGTTGAGAGCTCAAACGTCCTCTCGTTGGTGTGGTAGTTAGGAGAGGGGGTGCCAGTTCAGGTGTCGTCCGCGTCACTTGACCATGGTTCAAAATTACGCGGACTGTCCCCAAAAGCCCTCGTGTTTAGCTGAACAGTGCGACGTTAATATTCACTCACTTACTCACTGCATAATGTATTTGATAATTAAGTTAAGTCGCCCATCCGTTATAGTAATTAGGGACTCTGACTACTGTGCCGTAGGGCCTGGGTTCAAATCTCGGAGAAGACATGGATGTTTGTAAATGTATAGTGCCTCTGTGGCGTGGAGGTACTCTAAATAGTAGTCGAGCCGTAAGTCCTTTTGTGAGGTTGGTGGAAGGGGAAAAGAGGTGGGAGGCCCTTGACCACCCTCCCTGACTTGTTCTCCCTCAAAATTGGGGTGGATCCGAGCCAAATCATCACCTGCTTGATGCTCAAAGCTATGGCTAACGACAGGCGTACAATCTAGCCCAATACCATCGTGAATATCGTGGGCCTCGAACCGACACTGTCAGACAGGGGCATTAGAAACATCAACAAACTAAGTTAAGAACAATCTTAACAATCACCAGTGACTTATGGGCTTATTATATAGAACATTTAGTGCTTAGTCGATAATTTGTACAATTTATAATTAAAGTAGCTTTGTTGCTTTAGCCTCAAAGTATATTATTATTGAATTCAATACACATTGTAGGGGAGGAAGGGATGTGAAGAAAATTATGATTGAAAATTGGGTCACAAATATTGAAAATTTGAGAATCATTGAAGTAACGGCATTCAAATCGATGAACTCGTTTAGATTTGAGGTGGGAAGTAAACATTCCGTAGGATTATCATTACGTTCTCAAATTCAAAACAGCCAATAAAGGCAGCCTTCAAGATTCATCTGATCTAACAAAAATGCATACTTTTGTCGAATTTTCATGCAAATCTGAAATGTACATACGAATTCATCTACAATGGCATCTGATCTCTTTTTACAGTTTTCATATGCCGCCCATCCGGTATAGTGATTAGCAATGCTGACTGCTGTGCCGTAGGGGGCTGGATTAGAATCTTGGAGAAGGCATGGTTGTTTGTAAATATATAGCGCTTGTGCGGCATGAGGGAATTCTGAATTGCCGTCGAACCACAAGTCCTCTCGGGAAGTTGGTGGAAGGGTAAGAGAGGTGGGAGGCCCCTGGCCACACCTCCAGAGTGTTCCCTCTTAAAATTGAGGTGAAACAGAGCCAAAACATACTATCCCCTGCATGGTGCTCAAATCTATGGCTAACGACAGGTGTACATCAAGCCCATTACTACGACGAATTTCGTGGGCCCCATTCTAACACCGTCAAGTAGGTGGTATTAGCAACAACAATAATTTTTGTTGAATTTTCATGTAAGTCCGAAATGTATATACGAATTCATCTTCAATGGTATCTGATTTTCTTCTTTTTACTATTTTACTGCCATATAAGATATTTTAGGTGACTTTTAAATAAGTAATACCTCAACAGCAAGTAAACTCTTAAAATAAAAGGAGAATATTTTAACACAAAAATATCCAACTTTTTACTTGTTCTTGGAAATAAATATGACAGTCTGAAAGTTAAAAACCTAAAGTTTTAGTTTAGTTACTCTATAATCAATTCTTATATAAATTTACACAAGATACTCCTATTTACACGTAAATCTAAAATTTTCTCTCTCATTTTATGCTTATTTAATCCATCATTATGTTTAGAAAACTTCGATTCATTTTATTACTTTTATTCTGGTTATTGAATGACTAACGAAGATTACATAGTTGTAAAAAATAAAGCAAAATAATACAAAACCTAAAAATAAAATTGTTTTTAAAATCAGTTTTTTTCATAAATTTTTATATTATGATAATTTAATTTTAATTTTGTTGCTTTTATTTTTAAAACAGTCATAACAATTTATCTTAAACACAGAAATTATGGAAAGACTGAGAATTGCACACAGTTTTTAATAACAAAAATGATTTCATATCCTCTGTTTAAAAAGGATTCGCTCAAACCTCTGGATATATCTTGTATGTGTTTAAATGACATTATTGCAGAAGTGAGATCATTTCTTTTTCATGCTGTTTAAGGGTTCTTATGAAACATCCGGTTGTATTTCCCCAAAATTTATAATGATGTTGAGGTGTAAGAAAACATTTGACCAATCTGAAATCATACTTTATTTACATAAAACCAATCTTTCACAATATTTACTTTTCAGAAACTAACATCATTTGACCATAATAAGAGTTTTCCTCAACCCACACATTTTTCCTTCATTTATACATTTTACACTGGTTTAAGAGTAATTTTTTATAATTTACCTAAGCTATGACGGCAACGTTCTTAATTAAACATAATAATAGTAACTTAAATATGTTTTACTGCAATATGTCACATTTTGCATTGTCAGTGCGTACGCGGACTTCTTTTAATGGAAGGGGCCTTACACTTTAAGAACTCGCAGATGAAAGGACCTAGGTGTAGTAATTATGCAAAAAATTTAAGATCTGTTAATCTATGGGGAGGAAGGGGGTTGAGTCCCCCCCCCCCTCTTGTGTACTCAAACATGCATCGTGATCACATCGATAGAATTTAGAAACAAGATTAGAATTTTTTCTACTTTTATCGAATCATAGATATAGCTAGCAATAATGGAAAAAAAAAGTGGTTTCTGTAAATTACATTAGTATTTTACAGGATTTTTTACGCTACATGCGGAAAAAAAAACTTCTATATGAATATTTCTGATGAAAAAAAAAGTTTTGTATTCCGTTTTTGGCTTTATTGGTTTTATGATTGCATTAAATTACTAGATATTTCAGCCTTAACGATCGGCTGAAATTTGTATTAATTTGTTAAATACAATAAAAAAAAGAGCTTGATTGAATAATCAGTTTATTTAACAACACGACTCAAAATTGTTCGCAAGTGTCTGTGTCCTGTGTCTTATGATCTGCAACATAAAAAAAAACATTCAATTCATAATTTAAAACTTCAATATCATTTCAAAAATTTCAAATCAGCTCTCAAATTTTTATGGTTTTTGAATTTGTTAATTCGTAAAAAAAAATTGTCTTGGTACTTTCAATTAATTTTATGTTTAATGCCAAAATACTTGAACAAATTTAATTTAGTTCCGTCAACTTCCTATGATTGCGATATTGGTGGCGAGGAAAATGTAGAGCATGTGCTCCTTCTGTGTTCCAAGTTTGAAAGAGAACGGAATATCCTAAGACTGGCATTCAAGGGACTTAATGTAAATTGGCCTCCGAATCTTCCTCAACTGGTTTCCGCCAGAAGTACTTTTAAAAAGTTCAGTGAGTTTGTAATGAGTATTTGTAATTCTTCCTAACCTCAAAAGATTATTTTTATTTTATTTTTTAAAAAAAAAATTCTCTTTTTTTAAATTTTTTATTCCTTTGTATTGTGTGATTTACACTTACTTCTGTAAGCCCTGTGTCATACTTTGTGGTGCACGGGGATTTATCATTGTTTTCAAGTTTAAAAAATGCCAACAGTTGCATTTAATTTATTTTATCATTATGCGAAAAAACGAATAAACATATATATATATAGTCAAAATTTCTCTACGTAATTGAAATTCTATGTTTTGTTTTTAGTTCAGAAAAAAATATGATGATAGATGATGTTAACAGTTTTACTTACGTCCCCTTATCATAATTGTTATTTGTAAGCTAAAAAGCTATATAAAAATGTACGTAACTCACAATTCAATTTTTTTGCGGTTTACGTTTATATATATATATATATATATATATATATATATATATATATATATATATATAAACGTACAACACGTTTCTGAATTAAAAGCAAAACAAAGAATTTCAATTACGATAAAACCTCTCTTGTTTCAAATCACGGAAATAGTGAAACAACTATAATTAGATTATCAAAATTGGAACGCACGCTAAACATCTCACACATTCCCCCGATCGGACACCTTTGGATATCTTCTTATGTGGTCATAAGAAGGAATTGATATATTGAACTCCAGTTATTATGCATAGGCTTAGTTTCTGGTATTTTTTTTTTATTTTATATTTATTTGTTTTTATAAAAAAAAGTTAAAAAAAAAAGATTTTCGTATTTATACTGCATTCTATATCACGGCTTGCCTACGCAGTATACATAAAGTATATTTTAATCAATAGTTGTTGTAAGCGTATGTAAGATCTGGGTGTTGTTCAGAATAAATTATAGTTTTAAAAAACTAAAAAACGCCCTTTTATAGTTAATCGAACTAAGTTATATAACTAAATCTTTTTGTCACCAAATCTGGAATTAGTCGCCAAATTTGGAAATGGGATCTGAAATTAGTCGCTAGATGCGGGATGGTATCTGAAAAGGGGAAACAGATTTTCCTGATGATCCTGATCACAACAATGGAAAAAAATTATTAAATTATTGTATTGTCATTAACCTGGAAAATAAAGCAAAATTTCGAATTAATCTGACCTTTTGAAGTGGATAAAAATTGAGTTCAAAGATTCCGTTACATGCAAGTTCTATACACTAGAGAATTTACTAATATTTTCCTGAAAATTTCTAGTAGGATATTCTTAGTACACTTGTTCATATACTGGGTTAACTAAAGCTTTAATTTTTTCATAAAAAGAGTGAGGAGTAAGGGCATAGTTCTTACGTCATTTTTATACATTTGATGAAAAGAATTTTGCTACTGAGAGTATCTGCAATCTATTTCGCATATTCTGTTTCAAAATCAGAAGAATTTTAATAGATCTGTGATTTATAACAAAAAGAATGAAAACTATTCAATGAAATACTGCTTTCAATAAAATGGACTGGTTTCCTTATATCTTTTTCCTTTTAAGACATAGTTTTCTAGAAAGGGTTCCATCCATGGGCCCGACCTTCGTGAAATTTTGGAGTTATTCAAACTCGAGTATGAGTGAATTAATATAATTCCTTTAAAAATGCTAAAGAGAATTAAAATCAAGCATATTGTATAGTTGTACGTATAGTGTTTAAGTCATAGGTTCTCAACGTGGGCGATAACGCCCCCTTGTGGACGTTTGAGGCTTTCAGTAAAAGACCCAGAGAAAATTAGGGGGTGTTGAGATGGCGCGGAGGGGCTTGGGCAGATTAACCAAAAAAGACTAAAAAAACGCGCTGATTATGTACTAACAAAAGTAAACTTAATACTGTTTACCGTATATTGATTGAATGTATTTAAATAGGTTTTAAATGTTATAATTGTCATATTTGTACGAAAATTCACATATTTCGGTAGTTCGGGAAGTGAATGAAAAACATAAAGGTTACATCACATTCAAAACTACATTAAATTGAATGATATAGTGCATTTTAATTTCTGTAGTGCACGTGTTGTCTTGGTCTGTGAACAGTAGGAAACATGTTTCAACCACTGCATTTCAATACGTATATTATCCAAGAAACATAATTAAATATGTTAACCAGGAAATAACGTGATTCTTTAAAGGCTGAAACTGTCAATTTATATTTATTTTGAAAGCAATAATTTATAATGAATTACTTCGTATCATCTAAGCCCTGTCTGTCTTTATAACTGATAATCTAAAAATCTTTTATTCCACTCTTTTAAATGAAGAAGAAATTCAGTAGCGTTTCAATTCCAACAATATCCTACCTGTGACTAAAATATATAATATTACACATTTAAATATATTTGTGGCAATAGATATTTCAGATTCACAAGTAAAAAAATTGGGGCTTTAGAAAAAAATGAAATTGAAAAATATAATTTCTTTTAGTAATAGGATATTTTTTAAAGCTTAAACTCTTGTTTTCATCATGTGTATTATGTACACAATTATTTCTCTAGAGTGGAAGGGGGTGGTATCGCGAAATATTCACTAGAAAATGGAGCGGTATCGAAATATTTACCAGAAAAGGGGACACAAGTTCTAAAAAGGTTGGGAACCTATGGTTTAAGTATAAAAAATTAATCAACTTTATAAAATAGGATTGATAGATCAATCCTCTGAAATAGAACAATCTGCCGCAATGTGTTTGTGGCATTTCTTTGTTGAGTTGAAAAATGAGGGTATTACTCTATACAAGAGGATTAGTGTGAATGATTATTTTCTATTCGTTTCTGCAATTTAAAATATCAATAAATTGTCCCATACGTGATTAATAATACAAATCCTACCTTGTAACAATGAAACAAATTTTATGTTTCTTAAACATTGTTTCACAATAAAAAATACTGCCTGGACATTTATAACATCAGACCAAATAAGAAAGAAATTTGTGTATAAACTTATTACAATATCATATCTTTATTTCTTATAATAAATAACCAGATCACAGCCTCACAGAATAGAGAATTACAGCTCTTGAATACTAATTTAAGTTTGTTTAATTTAAAAACTGAAGTGATAAGAAATGTTAATGCTTCTGTTGGTTTTTTCCCTTCTCATGTTATTTAAGACAATCCACGCAATTCGACCTAATTGGAATAATCTCCATCCGGAAAGGATCCGATTCCATTGTAGTTGATTAAAAACGGGCGAAATTTATGAACACGAACAGTTATTCTTTCTATGTAAAAAGAACGTTTATACTATTCTATAAACCAATCAACGCTTAACCTTTACTAAATAAAATTTTAATAATAAAAGAATTTTCTTCTTACAAAGTACTTCTCGAAACTTGTTATTTAAAATATATTGTTTAGCCTAAATAAAACACCATAATATTGTTTGTCAGTTGAGCATGTCCCATAAAATGTCATCTTCACTTATATTAGTGTGCACTTTTTTTCTTTTTTTTTTTAAATCGCCGAAAGGTCACTCACTTCAAGACAAGATGGATTTTCCTGTCTCTGAACGAGTTCCAACTCGATTAGAAGGGCGTTATTTTGAAATTCTGGCATAAAAATTGTCTCATTATTTTTGAAGCACACAAACGTGATCCACATGTAAAGTTCTCGGCGCCAATTCGATAATACACAGTAGTCTCTACCACTCGTGGATACTCATATGACTCTTGTGTTTTGTTCTTCTGCATGCTTCGTCCTGGAGATAAGAACCTGGCTGTGGTATTGTAGTAGTTGCCGAAGTAATAAGTGATTTTAATAAATCTATTTTCGTTGAAATTTCTTAATATTTCTTCGTAAGAAAGTGTTTATTAAGTTGTAAAACGTCTCAGTAAATCTGACTTATTTTTTGAGCAACCATAATTTGTTATATAGCTAAATGTATACTCGTTACAACTCTTATTATTACAAGTGTTAATGAAAATTTGTAACTTTAAACCCATTGAGTTTTCATGTAAAAATCCCAACTTAGTTCTAAATACATTACTATACAGTACGTATAATTTTAAAGGTCTTAATAAAGTCTTAATAAACTTCCTACAATTGTGATTGATTTGCAATGCAATTCAACGAACTTCTAAACGCGTTGCTCTTTCTACAAAAGTAACGATCACCTACAGGAATTTTTCCGATTGTAAAAAGCAGAATTTTCTAATTGATGATTGAAATTAAACAATAAAAGTTTCCAAAGTGAAAAATATGATGCTTTGGGAATTTCAAAATCAGTTTTAAATATTCAGCCGTGTAGATAGAAATAGTAACCGTGCAGTGAACCTCGTTCGCGTTGGTGTGAGGACTAATTAAAAGAAGAGACATCTGCAAAGAAAATCACCAAATATTTATTGCTTAGCTTACAGTTACTATCGATTTTCATTGAAGCTAATGGAGAGCTAGTCAATTTTAGCCTACTCTAAATATTATGAGAAAAGATAGTTATTAGTAAATGCGGATACTTAACTCGATTCTTTGAGTAAGTAAGTGAATATTAACATCGCCCTGTTCAGCTACACGAGGGCTTTTGGCGACGGACCTTGTAATTTTGAACCATGGTCAAGTGATGAGGATGACACCTGAGCTGGCATCCCCCTCTCCTAACTACCACACCAACGGGAGGACGTTTGAGCACTCGACAGATTTAACGTGCATCTCTCCCCTACACGGTGGATCTTCAGCGGCACTGGGCTCGAACTCATGACATGCCTGCCACGAGTCCGTTACCTTGGCCACTAGGCTATCGTGGCCACCACTTGATTCTTTGAACTCGAATCGCTAGATTCCTTATCCTTTCTCTGGATACACTGACAATTCAAGAATAAACTTTACTTTAATCTAACGTCAACACATCCAACTGCTATCTTTTCTTTTTTCTGAAACTCAATTCGCCTAACTTTAAATAATAGTTCTGCTTTGCGCAAATAGTGGTTTCTTTGCAGAGAAAGATTCTAAAATCAAACAATTTATCGGAAGTATTTCTCCTAAAGTATTAGTAGAAAAGCATGCAAAAAGCCAATTACAATTGGTGTATATTCCCCCCCCCCTTTTCTCCTTTCTACTTTGTGTAAATAATAATTTCTGAGATATTGGACTAATTCACTTTTCAAAAAGTAAAATATCTATTTTGATGTTATTTTCTCATGTTTTCTCTCGTTGGGAAATAATTATACTAGTTGAATATGTTTTAAATTATTATTCTCGATAACTTACACCATGCAAGTTTAAAAATGATGCTGAGAATCAGCAAAACTCATGCAAAATAAGTAAAGTATTCAGAACAGTGTTAAAGTTGTAATGGGTCTATCCGCGATTTTACTAATAATCTTCCTGGGTAAAATAATCTTTTTAACTGTGATTTCAGTTGGAAAACGCATTCTGTGAAGAAGACGGGGTGGGGTTTATGTAAATTAGAATTTCTATTTAAGTGTTAGAAGTAGAGAAGGCGCGCTGATGGTTGAAAGTGGATATAGAAGCGGGAGTAAGATAACGACCGAAGGTCGTATAGTTTAGTCAAGATGAAAGATATCCAAAGATTATCCGAATAGGGAGACAAGAACACTCAAGAATTAAGATGAGTGTCCTTATTTCTGTGATATTTAAATTAATTAAACTTGATTGCTCCTCGGATTTAGTGTTATAAGTGCATTCTCCCATTAACTGTCTAGAGTTATTTAGGGAAATAACCAATAAAAGTGTGTTAGTATTACAATGGCTGATCTTTACTCGAACCTCCCAACACCCTTGTCTACCGGGACGCGAAAAAGTATTATTAGAAAGTAAGGCTAAGCATCTACAATAATATATTTTCAAACTTTCTTTACATAAAACGTTTTTAAAAATACATTTGAATGCTCAAGAATCAAATGAGATAAGTGACAAATTTTTAAGAATTGAGTTTACAGCTGAAATAGGCTCATTATATACGTAGATAATTTTTTTTATATTAAGAAGCGCTAGTTTTATTTGTAACATTCAGCCCACAACAGCCGCTGTAATTGCAGGCTGAAGACAGAACAAGGGTCAATTTCGGAGTTCCTGCGATTTTAAATTCCTCTTAACAATATATAATATTGGTTCAGTTAGGACAAAAGTGTTCAAAGTTGCCTTTGCAAGTCTGTATGGTGTAGAAAAACAACGTGTGGAGAAACTAGTAGCTCTCCATAGAGTTCACTAAAGTTTGCTTATGAACAGAAGTAGCTGTTGGGGCCTGTGTGCACCAGAGACATGTTGGCTTCTGTATAAGCCACACAGAAGTGTAACGCGCATGCGCATTAAAGAAAATTTATAGTGTGTTGTGAGCGAGTTGAAGGGAACACACTGTGCATTTGTGTTATAAGTGAGGAGATATATATCCAAAAAGTGAATTAAATATACTATTATTTGTGGATGATTATTGAGTTGAAATTTTGTAAAGTGGGGTTGGATATTGCATGCTACCAGATGAAATCGAAAGCGTCAATGCCCACACAGAATCTTTTCCGTAAAAAATAACAAACAGTAATAATAACATACATTGTTCGGATAGAAGGTTAAATATGTGCAAGGCATACAGGACATGTTAAGTACTAAGTATGAAAAACGATTGTGAAAAGTATCTCAATACTATTTTGGGCAGTTTAACAGCTATCACAACCTTAGATTTGGTCACTCCTCTGTAGGCGTTTATTTAACTTATGAAAAACTTAGTATTGCGAAGAAATCACTGCAATCTGCTTCAAAACTATTTGAAGCAGTGCAAAAGATTGTCCATTGCAGAAGAGCTAGGAAATTATATCAAATTTCATAATATTATAACTTTTAGTAGCTAGTTTGTACTCTGATTACAAGAAAAATAAAATCTCACTGTTATTTATTCCAGTTCAGGAGATATTTTATCTGCGTCAGTTGAGAGTAAATGCATTCTGTATCCATGGTATTGGAACGAATTATGTAAATTTTTGCATATACCATGCAATTTTTGAATAGACAAAGAAGAAATCAAATGAAGTTTTTTCATTTTTTTTTCTTGAATACATCGATCAACTTATATCTGATTCATTGAAGAAATTACATTTTTTTGCAGATGCATGTGGGGAGCAAAATCGGAACTATCTCATGTCTATAGTTTACTATTGCGGCGCGTGAGAATAAGAATTAATACAAGGGGTGATCAAATGAAAAGGTACGAAACGACACGGTGGGTACAAATATAGACTTTATTCAAAATATACACCATAGGCCTGAGCACAACGATCCCACTGATGAACAAGCCGCAGGATTCCTTGTTCCCAGAATTCCTGTGGCTGTAACGAGACCCAGTCCTTCACAGTGTCCTTGAGTACGTCGTCCGAGTTGAAGCACTTTCCTTTCAGGTGTTTCTTCAGTAGACCAAACACATGGAAATCGCAGGGTGACATGTCCGGACTGTAGGACGGATGGTCCAACGTCTCCCATTGGAACTTGTCCAGTTCCATTTGTGTGACTCTGGAGACGTGTGGACGCGCGTTATCATGGAGCAGAACCACACCCTCCGTGAGCAGCCCCGGTCTTTTGTTCTTGATGGACCTGCGTAGGCGTCGGAATGTCTCACAGTACACATCGGAGTTAATGCTTTTTCTGTGCTCGAGTAATTCTGTGCTCGCATCATTTGGACGCCGCTTTTTATAGGAGCCTTTGCTCTCTCCTGCGCATGCGGGCACCCGCGCATGATCCGATCCCAGTCAGAGTCTCCAATGGCATCCCGAGATGTCTCGCTACATTCTCCCTTGGCGGAATATGCAAATATTTAACTGTTTCATTTTTATGTCGTTTCTTACCTTTTCATTTGATCACCCCTTGTATTTTCTTATTAGAGGCACTTTTTTTCTGACGACCAGAATTTTTATTTTTAATTAAAAAGTCATACAGAGGGTATATGCCTCAAAAGTATGGTTAAAAGCTTGAAATAGCACAAAATATATAAGCCCTTTTCAAGTTAAATCACCAAAACCAAATTTATCGTTGGTGTAGAAAATGCTGGCCTTATTACAACAAGAAAACATGCTTCCCTACAAATGGAACTAGTATTGCAGCAAAAAAGGGGACAAATTTTTAATCTCACATTACCACATGTTAAAAGAAAATTTGTTCGATTATTCAAGAATACTAACACGCAGAAATTACATTGATGGACTGTAAGTCACAGCATTTCAGTTTCAAAAAGGGTTATGAACATGTGTCCATCCTGCCTCTGCGCTACAACTTATGAACATGTCCATCATGCCTCTGCGCTACAACTTATGAACATGTCCATCATGCCTCTGCGCTACAGCTTATGAACGTCTAGTTCCAATAAAAGAAATTTAATGAAATTCGTAAGAAATATAGTGATAAATTATGCTGGTACGTAAACTTTTATAATAAATTACTCTAATAGAAAATAAAAGAATCGGACGGTGAATGTGATAAAGGGATAGCTGGCATTAATATGTCATGTTCTATGTATATTACCCTAATTACTTATCATATTCTATATAAATAGTTTTAATTCATATTTTATTAAATTTTATAACGTAAAAATATAATCAAGGGGATATTCTTAATGTCGTTTTTTTTTTGTCATCTTGTTCTCAAAAGGGTTTAGTCAACGGTCTTAAACTCGATGCGTAGTAATAAAGATTATTATCTGTTCCCATAGCCCTATCGAACGAAAGGTATTAAGGTTTATATATATTTTTAGCAACTAACATTTGTTCATCAAGTATAAGTGTAGATTTCAAAATTTTATCACAATATATCGATTCAATACGATTTAAGTTGAAACTCACAAGAATTATATTCTCCCAAATACAAGTTTTCATTGTATCAACATCAACAAATATAGCGTAGAATATAGAAGAATCGGAGCACTAGACTTCAACGTGAACAATTACTATGCATATATATATATATAATAACAAAACAGCTTCATCTTGCGAAATAAAATTACAATAAGGTATAGTAAAAGAGTTGAACAGGTTTTCTTATGTTAACTCAAATTAGGACTGAATGGGCTCAACCCTTTTTGATTCTTACGTATTCAATTTTCTTAATTTCTGTATTCAATCTCCTCTTAATTATTTCATTTCAATTATAATGCTTTTATTATTTTGAAATGCTGAAATTATTTTGATTTTTCCTCATTAAAAAATATACTTGGGCGGTACCAAAAAGAGAAAGAGAGGGTGAGAGAGAAAAGAGAAGCAGAAGGGAAGAAACAACCTTAATGACGTTTCTAAAACATATTTTCCTTGATTTTGATACGAAGAGATCTCTCGATCACACAAAGATAGAAATTTTCAGAATGTAAAACGATAATTGTTTCTGAATTAATTCAGTACTTTAAAATGTGCGAAATAAAAACTAATTAGTTCCAAATAATTAAAAATAAGAATCTTCTATCCCCCCCCTATTTTTGCATAAAATAAAAATAGTTTTCAACAATATATATTTTACCTTTACTTAAAATATTCTAAATTATTATTAATTGAATTTAAGAATGTTGTATTAAGTTAAAATATCCGTCAGTTTTGTTAAACTAGGTAATTTTATAAAAATAGATAAAGTCTGCTCAAAATCAAAATATTTAAAAAAAAAAACGTTATTTTATTTTTTTAGTAAATTTTAATAAAGAAAACGTAAGGTAATTCGTAATTTTGTTGCATTTTAAATATAACATCGGAATTTTGTAACCTCAATCAACTTTTACACTATTAAGGCTGTTTTCGGCTAATGTTAAAGAATACGTCCCACATTTGGAATACTTTTTTAGATATAATTGTACTCAAACATTATTATTATATTCTGGCTTTACTATCCTGTAGAGAATCACTTATTTTATCATACTCATTTTTTCTCTTGTAAAATGTGTTTAGCATTTTTCTCCTATACCATAATGCTAAATGAGCTATATCCCTTTACATGTTAAAAAAAACTAAATATTTGTGAAATATTTTGAAATTTTAAAAGCACTATATTATAAACAAATGCATGAGTTACAATATCCCAAATTTTTATAAAAATTGAGGCACTTTTTCGGTTTGAAAATGTGCTCTGCGTTAAGTTTACGTTCTCGTACATATGGCGAAAACAGCCTTAAACGTAGCCTTTACGTTTTTTTTTTTTCACTTCAAAATTATACTTTTTACAAAAATTTTAAATTTCTTCTCCAGTTAAAATATACTTTAAGAGCAAAGAACCTATTTAATATATTATCATTTATTTTTTATTTATTTTGTTCGGTGTTCGTTGTGACTTTTTATTGTTAATGTTGTTCATGAAATTCTGATTTTAAACTAAAAATATTTGGCTTTTTATCTATAATTCAGATTTGATGTATATTACAATTGCTCTCAACTGATAACCAAAGGTTATTCTTCTAAAAACACTCAAGAAAATAGCTATTCTTCTTAAGGGTTTTTTAAATCACTTAATAATTCGGTTAATTAATTTTTAAAATATTTTAAGAAGAGTTTTTTTACAGAAAATGTGGAAATATTCATATAAGGAATTTTTCTTGAAACAACTGAATCAATAATCATGCATAAGATTTCGAAAAACTAAAAAAAATCACTGCGTGTAAATCACTTTTTAGTTCATTTTCATATCTAATCTACAGATAATATTTTTGCGATGATTGTCATTTTTGTATTAAAATGTATACCAATATACTCCTGTTTTGATGCACACATTGTATCTTACAATTTAGTCTGATAATTTTTTAATAACCTTCACAACAGGAGATAATATATATATATATATATCCTTTACTGATACTTAATGCGTGTGAATTGCACCAAATGTTGAAATTAAATCTCATCATATAAAACCCCACTGATAAGAGTACTGAAACTTACCAGAACCAGAGGCCTAGACGGATACCTATAATGTATTCATTTTTACTTCTTCCATTGTGTTTCGGTCTTGTTTGGGGCCATGCTGCCCTTTACGAGCCTCCTGGTAGGTCTTCTATGTGGCGATTTGGATTCAAAACCCCAGTAAATGACGATGATGCAGAGCTTTATTGTGGAGGAATAACAGTAAGCCAAGGTTTCACTAATTTCTATTTATTATTATTGATCGCAACGCACAGGAGATAGAAAATAGAATACACTCAGAAAACAGAATATAAAAAAGATTTTATGTATAAAAGCCCTTTGGAATCTCATAAAATAAACGTAAAATGAAACTGAATTCATTGAGTTAATGAATGATTTTACAGAGCAAGATTGATAAATAAATAAAAATTAGAATTATGTAATAATTGCTCTGTTATCAAGTTTTGTTGAAACATATGGTAATATCAAACTGGTAATATTTTCATTGATTCTTTTGAAAATTGAATTTATTTGTTGTTCTTGGTAAAAATTCAGACGATTGTATACAGCGATAACTTTTTAATTTAGTAATATATTAAAATAATAATAATAAATTGTATGATGAATCCTGAAGTTCGTATTTCAGTTAAAATACTTGATGCCAATGCCTTTTGGCTGACGTTTAAAGCATATATTAGACACATTACTTATTTGTAAGTGATACAGGGAACTCTTATGGAGAAATTTGACATGCTAATTTTTTAAACTATGTAAATATAACTATAACAACAACAATAATACATCTACTTTTAACACAATTATAAGAGAAATATTTTATAACTGAATAGGTAGGTATAAGGACGGAAAGAGGTGAAACAAAAAGGAAAATTTTCGATAAATTGCAATGAAGAAAAATTCATAAATATTTAGGAGCAAAATATATGCATATGCCGTTTTAATGTGCTTTATATCAGTACAAATTCTACAACTCATACTTTTTTCGATTAATTTATGATTTGTGTAAGGTATTGGGTCTGGTACTAAACTAATAATTAATCAGGAAGTTATTAAAATAATGCACTTTTAATAAAGAAATACAGAGTATTTGGAATAATATTCCTTTTATTATGAATAATACATGATTCTCTTAATAAGTATTAGACAATAAATACTCATTCATTATATAAATATTTAGTATTTTTATTAGCCCCAAATTTTACAATATTTTTAAATTTTTCAAACTGTACAAACTTATACGCGAATTATTGTTATTTAAAATTACGGAAATATTAAGTAAAGGACAAGTATATCTTTTAAATAAAAAAAAAATTAAATATGGAATTTTTTTCTTCTAATAAAAAAAAAATTGTAATCTCTACTTTTCTTTCATTTATTTACACATCAGGTAAAACTGCTATCGCGCAAGAAAATTTTAGTTTTATGAGATGAGAGAAAATTTCACCATCTATTTAAAGTTTAATCTAACATTTTAGATGACGAGTTGACTTTATATTTTTGTAAACAAAACATTTGATCGACGAATACAAACAGGTTATATATTAAAAGGGAGTTAGTACAGTTCCGTAAGCACGCGCGAGCGATGTCGTTTGTCTCCAATAGTCACCAAAAAATAAGAATATGAAATATGAATATTTGGAAAGGTAAGTTATGAAAAGACAATATGAGTTCAAAAATATATATTAGTAAAGCAGTTTTTTTTATCACAGGTCTTCATATAATATAATGAATACTAGAGGGGGAGTTCAATCTAAACAGGTGGCATAAAATTTCAGATATGTCTTAGAATCTCTGGTATCATTTTAGTTATCTCTATGAGCAATCCTTATCTTGAAATAATTTGACGACAACTTCTTTATTCCTGGAGATTGCAAACTTATTCAATCCATTGCAGGCGTGAACATTTTAAGTCGATTAAACAAAATCGCGACGTTTATTTGGAGTAGTTTACCTTTTTGATATGATGGCATTTAATTTGACTGACATTCAGCTATTTGAATTATAAACTATATTCGTGAATATACTTTAAGATACTGGAATTAGTAATTACTAAACGATTGAATTTTCTTACACCATAGATTCTCAACGTGGGCGATAACGTCCCCTTGTGGGCGTTTGAGGCTTTCAGAGGGTAAGTAAGAAACCCAGAGAAAATTATGGGGCGTTGATATGGCACAAAGGGACTTCGGTAGATGAACCAAAAGTCTAAAAAAGACTAAAAAAAACACGCTGATAGTGTGCTAACAAAAGTTAATACTGTTTATCTTATGTTGATTGTATGTATTTAAATCATTTCTATATCACGTGTACAACAATTCACATATTTCGGTAGACCTATATTAAATTGAATGATAAAGTGCGTTTTAATTATTGTAGTGATCGTGTTATCTTTGTGAGCAAGAAAAAATGTTTCATCCACTGCATTTCATTACGTATTTATCCAAGAAACATAATTAAATATGTTAACCAGGAATTAACGTGATTCTTTAAAGGCTGAAATTGTCAATTTATATTTATTTGGAAAACAGTAGTTTATTATGAATTACTTCGTATCTCAAAACCCCTGCCTGTCTTTATATCATGTAAGCTAAAAATTTTATTCCACTCTTTTAAATGAAGAAATTCAGTGGCGTTTCAATTCCAACAATATCCTATCTATGACTAAAATATATAATATTACACATTTAAATATATTTGTGGCAATAGATATTTCAGATTCGCAAGTAAAAAAATTGGGGGTTTAGAAAAGAATTAAATTAAAAAATATATTCTGCAGTAATAGAATATTTTTTTTAGAATTTTACTCTTGTTTTCACCATGTATTATGTACACTCTTATTTCTCTAGTGGGAGGTGGCGGTATCCAAATATTCACTAGAAAAGGGGGTGTCAGTTCAAAAAAGGTTGGAAACCTATGATTTACATCATAATAAAATATATGAACATATAATTTTTTAACATATTTCAAATTATAGAATTTAATTATACTTTTATTATATTTATTAAGTACAATTCAATAAAAGTATTTTTCAAAAGTTTAATAATGAATCTATTGCCGATTAAGTTTATTGCAGGAAAGCAGCGCTTTCGTTACAGTACAAGCACTATAAAGTTTGATTTAAAATTCAAAGTTTAGAAATCGATATATAGGTTTTGAAGTAAGGTCTATTTGTTTTACGACCTTTTATTGAAAGGGAGGGCCAGCTCGGATATCGTCCTCGTCATTTGACCGTGGTTCAAAATTCCAATGTGCGTCGCCAATAAATCTCGTTTTGCTTCCCAACTTCAGAGTGGGATGCAAATTAAAGAAACCAATGCTATCTTTTTCAAGAAAATTAATGTTCATTCAAATTATAGCAATAGAAAATAAATATAAATATAAAACCAGAATCAATAGAAATATTTTCAGAAAAAAAAAAGGTAGAACAACTCAAATTTTTTAAATGTATTGCATAAGTAAGGAGAAGTTTCTTTTACTATAACTCTAACTAAATTCTTAATAATAGGCAAGGAAAAAGTAAGACAGTACGGTACAATGCAAAATAGAATAATTCTTAAGAAAATCCAGTTTTTTAACTATTAGACTCACAAACTTGAAAATTCGTAAAAGTGTTTCTTTTGTTGAGTAAAGATCTGATAAGATCGAGATTAGCAGAATTAGTAGGATTGCGGGGGCATTTAGGTAACACTATATTCCTGTTTTTGTATTATTAACCTTCAAACAGAAATTTTGTCAATCATGTTTCTTTTGTGGAGTAGAGACTTTAAAGGCGGGTTTTGTGAAATCAAGGGGGTTGCGGGGGCATTACTGATAAAAAAAATTCCTGTTTTATTTAACTATTAGACGTGCTTACTTTAAATTCGGTGCACATGTTTATTTTGTTGAGGAAAGATCTACTGAGGACGGATTTTGCGGGAATCAACTCCCAAGAGGGAAGGACATAAAAGATAAATATACTTCTACAATTGGATTTCAAGACTTTTCCTTTTTAAATCAAGAGGCAAGGAATATATAATAAATATATTTTTGAATACAATTGAAAGCTTAATGCAAGGACTTAAAAAGAACAACACACATCCAACGAAGCGGGTATGTAACGGGGGCTATATATGTAATGCAAATGATGGTTTCCATTATATATATTTAAGTTATTATCTCTATAACTATGTACTTTTGTTATTTCATATTGCATGAAGCTTTTTATTTTACATAAAAAAAATTCTGTTCAATATCCCCATGTAAAAAGTTTGGTCGATAAAAATGAGCAGTTGTTAGAAAAAAGCTTTTTATTGTTTACATGGATCCTATTTGACCCATTTAGCTGAGAAAGTTTCTGACAGAATAAAATTTATTTAAAATCGAGGATTTATTTGACATTTAATGAAAAGAAAAAACTTTTATAATTTCATCTTACAAGTAGATAAGACATCTTATAATTTCACTCAGTAAGGAATAAATTTTTAAAAAAAGCTGTCATTTACATATTTTAGCAAACTGGTATTTGTAAAAGAACTCGAAAAATAATTTTTCATTACAATAGTTTATAAAAGCACACATTGCTTTATGTACAATTTTATAACCGTAATAACTATTTTTATAAAATAATGTTGAAAAACACGAATGCGGTTATTGAAAAGTTCAATGAAATATCAATATATAATTGTCTCTCCAACTATTATACATCGATTAGTCTTAATAATAATTTTGTTTTCTTAAAATATTAATAAAATGTCTGATATGCTAGTAAAATGGTTTGGCAAGACATTAACTTTATCGATGCTATTTAAGGGAACTTCTTTTGTTTCTTTGTAATTAAATTTACATATCCATTACCATATAAAAGTTTTTATTATATTTTTCCTAGATATTTCTCCTCTATTTCGTAGATATTTCTCCCCTAGGAAAAGTAGTATTATTAGTAAAGTAATATTTTACTTCTAAATTATCTTATATTTTTTTATATTAAATGCTTCGTGTGTGGTGTGCAAAAGTTAAGGAACGAACAGATTTTCGAGGTTTTTTTTAAACTACTGAGTTGCTTAGCGAAAATTGGTATTCAAAACAAAGTAAAGATGCATTTCTTAAATATTGATTCAATTATTTTATACAAATTTAGAAAAATCACAATTCAGGCACTTCAAACCACTTCTCAGTGCGATTTTTCTTGAATTTCAGAAGGCTTACGATTATTTTTGAAACTTTTGCATCAATTCAGACAATGTCAGAATGATGGATTATAGTTGGAAGAATGGAGGTAGGTCAGTCCTAAAAGGAGGTAGGAAGAGGATTCAATATGTCCCGAAATTTGGTTTCCAGAAAATGAAACCAGTTACAGGATACCAGAGCAGTACATGGAAGACCAGTTATACGGCATACAAGAATCATTACTATCCAGGATTACCTCTAAATGGCCTTAACTGTAAAGCGCAATAAGCAATATGACAGCTACTCTATTCTGAAATGAGATCTCTACTTCTGGTACTTTAATTTTAAGGTACACTGTTTACTGGACTTAATGAGAAAGGACTTTATGACAGGAGACCAATGGTCTGCATCTCAAACACAGGAGAGCCTATTTAGACACGGGAGTAGTGGTTCCACTTACTGATAAATCGAGATTAAGTATACACACTGATTCCTGACGTGTTCACATGAGGCACGGATCAGGGGCCCAGCCTAGTTACAGCATCATGGAAGTGGAACCATCATCAAAGTCATTTCCATTTTTTCAACATCATAGTTATCGACTACTGTGGAAGTAGCAATAATGTGGTCTGGCTGACTTGACATTGAAAGGGTGATCAGAAGAGCATGTATTTCAAAAAGGAAACTTGATTGCTCTGATGTATAGGGATGAGATCTTAGAGCCTTGGAGGAGGCCTTCCAGAGAGACTGTTCATTTTAATGGACGATAACTCTCGTCTATACGAGACTCGGTTGATCAACGGATACCTCGAAACTGGGGATAGTCAGAATATGGAGTGGCCAGAATAACATCCTGCAGACTGGAAGAACAATTGCAGTTTGCCTGCCTCCTTTCAAAACCTTACCGGAACTACGAAGGATCCATCAAGGATGTCACCTTCCTACATCATTGAGCATAAAACATGATCAGATGCGAATACTATTAATTTTAATTACCACCTTTTTAGTAATACATTTAAGTATTTTTAAACCAAATTTAATTTGAATTGGTTCAGTAGTTTTAAAAGAATAAGCGAAATTGTGTCATTTTCCTATTCTTTGTTCACCAGTGAACCTGAATTTCCTGCCTCAGTTGAAAACAAAAACCTGTCTTAGCATTTTGTGCTTAAATCAGTTTAACTTAATAAGGCTTCAAAGTCAATGAATTAAAACAAACTAAGAATTTGAAAAGTCACTAAAATATTTAAGAATGCAGTGACTTTTAACAGGAAGAAATATTTCAAGAAAACAAAATTTAATACAAAAGATAAATAATCTTAATAATAAAATCTCATTGAAAATTATTAAAAACAACTTACAACGTTTTTAAGGAAATTCTTTACCCAAGTAAAATTATTATTATTGGGAAATATTATTAGACCTTCTGTGACACACAGAACCTTGTTATATCTAAGTAATCCCTAGTTCCTGTCCGTAGCTCTTGAATTACCGATACAGAGGAAAAAAATTTTTGAAATGTCTTACCACATCCATCATCTTAATAATACATCATTTCACTGTCTCTTTAAAGAGTTGTGTATTATTATTTTTATTAACTGTGAATGATGATGCCAATTTAGAATAAAAAAATTTAAAGAATATAATAACAGAAATGATAAATTCATTTACAAAAGTTTTTAATAATATTTTATACTCGGAATGACACTTATTAGTTTCCGAAATGCATCTTTTTTATTTCATATAAACCCATGAAAGCAGTTAACTCATCTAATGTCAAAAGAAGGTTATATATATATATATATATATATACATTACAATAAAGCTTGTTCCGCGTACAAAAGTTAGATATATTAAAGCACATATTTATGATGATGATGATGAGATTAGAAGCATTTATTGCAATTCTGTATGAAAAGACTAAAATATTTCTTTTAAGCATTAAATATAATCGATATATTTAAGTTTACATGTATTATTTAAATTATTTAAATTTATTTTACAAACATTGAAAATAAAAGATTAGATTCTTTTATTTTTGATTAATTTTCTCTCTGGTTTTAGATTGATTTCTTAATTATTGATTTCCCATGAATTTAATTATTTATTTACTGTTACGCAAAATTCTATCCAAATAAAAAAACCATATCATTAACTTTTATCCAATTCATCCTTTAATCTACAAATACATTTGCAACAAATTGTAAATCACAGATTCGAATTCAAAGACAGAACGAGGTATGAAATTATTATTTTTCACAAATTTTATTTACAAATCAGTTACGAAGATAGTTGTGAATAACAGTTATAGAAAATGATTTATTTGAACAATTATATTTCATTATTCGAACCACCAAATTATTTATATGAAAATATAGAAATAGTTCATCAAAAGATATTTTAAACCAATAATAATCTCAGTTCAATAGTTACTTCTATTAAATTTTTTTAAGTTTTCAAAATTTTTATAATTTTCAATAGATTTAAAATTATATTAAATGACTCGAAAATTAAATTACAAATAATTATAACATTTACTTATGATTAAATTTATTTAAAAAATAATTAACTATAAACAGTTAATATAAACTCATATTACGGAGAGTTTAACACTTATTTAACTAGACAGTTTTGATGGCAAATTTCAACAATTTTAATGTTACAATTTTAAATTATTTTAATTCAATGAATGCAAAATAAATCTGAAGTATATTTAAAAGTATTCTTCAATGTCAGTTCACATATCCGTTTCGAAAAAAAATTAGAATACCTGTGATTAATAGCAGACAAAGTTTATTCGACTGTCAGCTTTCATTGTCATAATCACTCAAATGATTAAAAAGATCGCCAGATGAAGGACAATATTTCGAAAATACATAAAAATTAAATACGTATTAAGTTCAACCCAATTCTTTTCTCCAACAGGAAAAACATATTTAGAATAATTACAAAAGATGCCAACTTAAACAGCTTAACTTTAACAACAAACGATAATATATCAGCAAATAATTAAATAATTGTATAAATTAGAGTAGAATGAATTATATTGAATTAAAGCAGACGATAATAATATGGAAGACAATTTTCAACCTAAACAATATCTGTAACTACTGTATAATTTAAAGAATCAACTAAAATTAGTTCAAAACAAAGAAAAGAAATTTAAACAAAACACGAAATATTTTACAAAACGAAAAAATACACATGAATATACTCCAGTATGGAAATTTATATGTTACATATATTGATAAAATTTTAGATTGTAATAAATTTTTTAGTATTAAAGGATTCAATAAAATCTTTAAAAGTTTAAAAACATATAAAATAAATTAATTTCACATAGAGATGTGTGATATTACTTATTATAAAACAGAAATAAAAGAACTTGCAAAATATATTGGAATGCAAATTCTTCTTGTATGATTTAAAAATGGAGAATCAATTTAAGAAATTAAAATTTCCTGAACTCTACATAAATAGAAAAGAGAAATAAAAATAAAAAATAATAATAAATAACAAGAAGAATTGTGCAGAATAAGAGGTTATCATGTCTCAAACGAAACTTAAAAACAATTTTCCAGTTTTGTCTATCTAACCGATTAAAAAAAAACTATTTAACTTGACAAACATGATTTGACCTTTTGAAATTCCATGAAAAGACAAAAATTAGATCTAAGTTAGTGCTTCTTAGTATATATTATCTCTGCAAAAAAAAATATGTTAGTGTTAAAGTATGTCAAATATAGTTTTTGCATTTTTCAAATATATTTTTTGTCTCGTTAAAGAGATCGAAATATTTTTTACTCTTCTCAGCCACTTAAAAATTGTACATTTATTAAGTAGCTACAATTCATTAAATTTTCTTCTTTCATTATTATTTCGAAAAACAATTTTTTCAAACTCCAAAAATACAGATATAAATCGAAAAATGTAAATATTTATAAATCATAAAAATATTAATGAGGTTGAAATCGTGAGTAGACTGTTAATGTGTCAAATAATCTTTACTTACGCACAATTGTCATGAACTGGATTGTTTTAGAAAAATTATTCTCTTTTCTATTATTATATTTTCCAAGAAAGTAAGTTATATTTTACCAGCTATTTTTTGAAAGACAATTCTTAAAATCAAATAAATTCAATCAATCTCAATGATATATACATATAAATATATATAAAGTTTTTCTTTCATGTTGAGAAGTAAGTTTGTCCAAATTATGTCAACTACGAATCTAATGACTAGTCTATAATAATTGCTGCGTAATTTTTAAGAATATTCAAGCGTGTAATTGGGAATATTCACGAGTGTCAGTGCAACAACTATAATGTGTTTTTAAACTATTTTTTATTTATATTTTTGAATACAAATACATATTTAATATTGTAATTTTTACTATATACATTTACTAGTGTTTACCTGCCCTCTTTGCCGGGTATTTTATGTTATCATGTGTGTGACACACTCTCTCTCTCTTTACATATATAAATAGATATAGATAGATAGGTTTAAAGTCATTTTTAACGGATCTGTACTCGACAAAAGAAACATGCTTACCAAATTTCACATCTGTTGGTGTAATACTTTAAAAACGGGACTTTTTTTTAATCTAAAAAGCCTTTGTAACCCCCTTCTTGGAGTCGATTTCCATAAAGACCAGTTCTTAGCTGATCTCCGTTCAACAAATGGAACGTATCTGCTGAATTTCGTCTGTAGGTTTAATAGTTCAAAAATGGAATTTTATTAATAACCTTCTGTACCCTTCTACAAATCCTTAGGAGTCGATTTCCACAAAACCCGTTCTTAGTATCTTTACACAACAAAAGAAACATGCCTGCCAAATTTCAAGTCTTTAAGTCTAATAGTTCCGGAGATCTCGTGATGATTGAGCGAGTGAGTTGCTTTTCTCCTATACATACAAAGAGAGAGACAGATACAGAAAGATAGAGGCAGATAGGGAGAGAGAGAGCGAAATGTCATAATGAAATATATAATTTTTTTTAAAAAAATAGGTACGAAGATGTCTTGAAAGCATTTTTCTCGGCTTTATTCACATTGTAAAATCTTTTTCTTAAATGTTTGTGAATTCAATGATTCCAGTCACAAAAATGTCTTTATCCCAAAGGGTCGATAGCAAAAATTGTCATATTGTTACGATATCTCTTATCTTAAAAGAATTATGGATTCTTTTATACAATTTATATGTTAAACATAAATATATAAATTCCTTTTCTTCTTACCAGAAACTCTGGAAAATCAACAAGGGAAAATGCGGCATCTGCGGTGACGCATGGGATCTTCCAGAACCCAGACCAAACGAAGACGGTGGAAAGTATGGCAAGGGAATTGTGGTCAGAACATACAAAGCTGGTCAAGAATTCACTTCCACAGTGTTCATCGTCGCCAATCACGAGGGATACTTCGAGTTCAAGCTTTGTCCAGTGAAACCTGGAGTGAAAATCGATCAGAATTGTTTGGATCAGCATCCTGTCGGTTTGGCTGATGGTTCTGGCAATCGTTACATCCTAAAACGTGGAATTAAAGGCAACTTGGATATTAAACTCAAACTTCCAAATGGTCTGAAATGCGACAGATGTGTTTTGCAATATCACTGGAAGGCTGGTGAGTTGTTTCTCAAATTTTATCTAAATTTGCATGGCATCCAGTTAGATTGCGAGCTTAGCCAGCAATTATTTATCCGAATTGTGTAGAGGGGTACTTTGTTCTGTTTATTTGTACCAAACACTCACATTTTTAAAGAATTTTTACCAATCTACACTTAAAGTAAAGATTTCGACTTTTAAGCTTTTCAGAGGTATTTACCGTGAGTTCATAAAGAACAAATACAAAAAAATATTTGTCAAAACTTTCAAGGTTTTGATATGACTTCAAAAACTTTTCTAAATAGATTCATACTGAAACTCAAATGCACTTACTTCAATGTCATTTCTGTATTTTTGAAATCCACAAAATGAAAGAGGAGACTTATCTGACGTTGATGCGTTCTCTATCTTTTCTTGTTACTTGGAAAAAAGAGTTGAATTGAGATTTTTTCCCCTTAGACTTGCAAACCTAAATTTGCCCAAAAATTATCTAAATAGAAACTAATTTCAATAAGTGTTTCTAGATTTTACCTACAACACTGATTTTGGACTATCATCATCATAGTGGACAGTACAATAAAAACAATTTAATCACCCTTAGTCCTTTCAATCAAATTTACAATACACTACAGCAAAGTTTTATTGACAAAATTTGGTCAAGTGTGTTCTGGATCTATATATGAATGGAACGCAGTGGGGTCTCATAAATAGAATACGCAGAGTGATACTTGGGGGTACGTTAAAATGGTAGATTCAAGATTTTAAAAAATGCATTTACATTGAGTATGAGATAATTAGAATTATTTTCGTTTTAGAGGTGTAAGAACAGAAAATTTTGGAGACCACTAAGATAGATAAACTATTAATCAGCCTCTTTTCGGCTTTTCCCGTGCTGAGATCGGGCAGGCGAAATGTATCCTCCTAGCTCATCCCGAGTGAAGCTCGGGTACAATGAAAACTTACTCTGTGCAATCAGCTTACCTCGAATTATTTCACATGTGCTTTTTTTAAGGTTTCGAATAATTGAAAAGTACCACTCGGTGGAATTTTCTGCTGAGCATCCCCCTTCACGTTTGTTTGAAAGACATTTTGTTGACTACATTCCCCCAACAGAGAAGAAAACTAATCCAACACGACAGTGTATTCTTTGCTGCTCAAAGAGAGATAGTAAAGAGAAGGTAGGAGGAGAAACAAGATTCTACTGTCCAGATTGCGATGTTGGATTGTGTGCAGTACCGTGTTTTTGAATTTATCATACACGATAAAATTTTGATTAATAATTTCATAATGATTTATGCAAATGCATAAGATGTACATAAAATTTTTAATTCAAGATATCAGCTAGGTATTCTAAGATTTATATATTATAGTTAGCGTGAATTGATTCCGAAGTCTAATGATTTTTGCCATTAAGAAAAAATTACTCATTTATTTAAATAGATTTTTTCACATGAATTTTTAGGAAATTTTGTATGCGAATGGTGCTATTATGTTTAAAAAGATTTGTATAATTGAAAAGATGCATAAAAAAATTGACATTTTTTTACTCATAATCCAGAAATAAAATGATTCTGGAAGGGCGTAAAGCAGAAAAAGATCGCTAGGGCCCCAACAGGCTCTTATATACCTTTTTTAACAAAACAGCAAATCCTTGAGGAGTATATACAGAATATAGGTTAAGTTATTAACAACTAACTCCAACTATTATATGAAAAAATGTTTTGAAAATAAATATTATTAATATCTATGATTACGTTTTTGTTTAAGTTTAAAACAGCATAAGTTATCTAAAAAAACTAGTAGGAAAATTGTATCATTTGCCATGTGTTAAATCAATTTGTTTGCACTTACAGCTAATAATTGGGGAATCTGTGAAGACGGAAAAGGTCGAATGGGCTGTGGACCTCAAGAGTATTTCAGAGCATGTGCTGATATTAGGATCGAGTAAATTGTTTATGTAATATAATTTAACAAATCAAATGCAATTGTTTTGAAACATAAATTATCATAAATAAAGATTGTCTCATTTATTCTATGTATTCATGACTTTTTAAATTCAGGGTACACTACTCTTAAAATTATACAATAAAATGAATGAGTTTATGAAATACACTGACGGGGGGAAAAAACCACAATACCAAGAAAAATTCTTGTCGGATAATGAAATTTGGACAATGCAATTGTCTATTATGTCTTGTTATGTTTAATTGATTAAATTTTCAAGATCTTAGGATAATTTAAACTAAAAAAAATACGTCTCAAATGTTAAATACTGTTATATTAATAGCTCTAGATATTTAAATACAAGCGTGCATGCATTGTGTTATACAAGTGCCGAATGTCACTTTATGGTATGGAGTTCCATGCTTGTTGTGTCAATACTTGGACGGTCCGTGCTGGCTGTGAAGGATGAGGGAGTTGTCGTCGAATAATATCCCATCATGTTCAACTGGAGACAGATCTGGTGATCTCCCAGGCCAAGGTAACATGTCAACACTCAGTAGAGCACGTTGTGTTACAACAGGGATGTGAGGGTGAGCGTTATTCTGTTGGAAAACTTCCCCTTGAATGCTGTTCATAAATAGCAGTACTATAGGTTGAATTACCAGACTGACGTACAAACTTGCAGCAGGTGTGTTTGGGATAACCACGAGAGTGCTCCTGCTGTCATAGGAAATTGCTCCCAGACCATGACTCCAGGTGTAAGTCCAGCGTATCTAGACCTCAGACAGTTTGGTTGTAGGCGTTCCCCTGGCCTCCTTCTGACCAACACACGGTCATCACTGGCCCCAAGGTAGAATCTGCCTTCATCAGAAAACACAACAGATCTCCACTCCGTCCTCCAGTGAGTTCTGGATTGACAGCACTGTAGTCGCTAACGGCAATGATTTGCAGTCAGTGGAATACACGCTACAAGGCGCCTGGCTCGGAGCTGTCCTTGAAGTAACCGATTTCTAACAGTTCATTGTGTCACTGTGGTACCAACTGCAGATCGAATTTTTACCACAGATGCAATACGAAGCGCCATAGCCGTAAGCCGAATACGACGGTCATTCCTCTCAGTAGTGCTTCGTGACTGTCCGGAACCCGGTATTCTTGATGCAGTACCATCCCTTGACCACTGCTCCCAACAATCATTCACAGTGGTTACATTCTGGCCAAGTCTTTCTGCAATATCGCGGAAAGAAAATCAACTTTCTCCAAGCCTTATTACACGACCTCGTTCAAATTTGGTGAGCTGTTGATAAGGGCTTCTTCGTTTTTTTAAAGGCATTCTTGGCTATCATCAACTCAGCACGTCGAATTTTACAGACAAATAACGCTCACGAATTTTACAGCACGCATTTATAGCAGCCCTGATTTGAAAGTTCTGAGTGTCGCTACTAGAGAATGAGTTGGTGAATATTAACGTCGCACTTTTCAGCTACTCGAGGGCTTATTGGCGACGGATCTCGTAATTTTGTGACGAGGACAATACCTGAACTGGCACCCCCTCTCCTAACTACCACACCACACCAACGAGAGGGTGTTTGAGCTTTCGACAGATTCACCATGCATCGTAGTGTTGCTACTAGCGCCGATTTGAACCGATGTCATCTTTCAGATGTATAAACACGGCTACCGAATTTCGTTTATCTAACACGCCTTTCTTGGTGTTTGATTTTTTTTCTGTCGGTGTAATTCTTTAGAACCTATGTGTACTGTCAATTGTCTTCTCATGTATAACTTTTAAATTACCATCAATATATGATTATGAAGGAAGCATTTTTGAATTATCATCAGTAATTGGAGACCTAACAAGTAATATCAAAAAAAAAATTTTAAGCAATTCCTAATTCGTTAGAAAAACTTACTTGCGCCGTCTGTTGCAGATAAATCTTACTTCATCAGAAATATATCAGAATAAATTTAAAATTAAAAAATAAAATTGAATTAAGGAATTATTATTTGAAAAAAAAACTGTATTAACATCAAGTGTCATCCACTACAAGTTCCAAAAATGTATTTGAACTTGAAGGGTTGAATAAAAAATATTTTATTGGTGATTGAAAATTTGAACAATATATATATATATATATATATATATATATATATATATATATATATATATATATAGGATGAGAGTGAACTAATAGTAGAAATTGTAAAAAAAAGGCATAATTTTTATAAAATATTGCTAAAGGCAGATTAAAATTTTGGGAGAATTGCACAATCGATGCTTTTCTGAAACCTCTCTTAGATAAAAACTTACACATTTTAAAAATGTATTATACATTGTATTTTTCAGAGCCAAGTTTTGGGGGAATTAAAGTGTTTAAACTTAACTTAACGAAAAAGCAGTACGTAATTATATTTATGTCAAATATTGCTTTAATTATATGTAATTCTAACAATTAATCATAGATTCAATAAGAATTATTTAGGAGGTACAAATGTGACATTCAATTACAATAAGCTAATGAATGTAACAAGGAAAAACCAAAAACACAATGGAAAAACAGGAAATGAATATTTTTAACAAGGGATTTAAATCATATAGCTGTGATTATTCCTAATATTTCTTAATTAAATAACAAAAAGTTACATTTTATATGTTGTTGTAATGTAATTATTCACATATATACAGATTTATAATCGTGAAGGATAGGTTCCATATTATTCACTTAATTGCTTAAAAAGTTTTGGTGGAGTGAAAATATATTTCTATTCCACCTTCTCTGTTTAAATTTAGTCTTTTACAAAGACTATTGCTTCAGATTCTTACAAGATATGAGTATAAAAGACCACTCTTTGAATACAATGTACGATTAAAAAAACTGTGCATCAATCGCTAGAAAGAAATAACATGATATTCCATCATTTTAGAACATAAACATCAAAATGAAGAGTGTAACATTCATTGTAACAAAATGGTAAATTTGGTTAAGAATAGACACGAATATTTTTTGCTGCATAAAAAGGTAAATGTTGAAACATTTATCAGGAACTTGATTCTTCCTACGATGTTACAGTTAAAATGCTGTAGACCATTTATCCTATTTTCATTAGAAACAAGTATTATAAAAAAAATTAAGTCAATTCCTACTTAGGTCAACAAAGAAAAATTTTAGTTCAGTTTTTCAAATTTAAATAATGAATTAAAATTTGAAAAAACTGTATCAACATCAAGTGTTATCCACAAAAAGAGTTTAGAAAATATATTTGAAGTCAAGAAAAAATTCGTTTGAAAAATTTACTGGCACCATCTGTTGGTGCTAGTGTTAATTATGTCAGAAATAACACAAAATAAATTTAAGGTTAAAAAATAAAATTTAATTAATATTTGAAAAACTTTATTGACTTCAAATGTCATCCACTACAAGTTTAAAAAAAATTTATTTAAACTTCAGTGGATGAATAAAAATTATTTTATTAACGGTTGAAATTTGAGCAAGATATGCATATACATAAATAAATAACTATATATAGAGAGAGAATGAACTAACAGTAGAGTAATTGAAAAATGCGAAGATTTAACATAAGAAATGAATAAAAGAGTTCAATGGATTTGAAATAACAATGAAAAAGAATTAAAGAATGATACTGAATATCAACTTTTAAACAGACTTTTCTCTTTTTTTTTTATTCCTAAAATTTACATGACTACAACATTTTTATATCTTCACAGATCCTTTGGGTGTGATATTTTAAATAGAATTTTATTTAACTTTTGAAAATTCAGAAAAACAAAACAATGTGCTCAGGTTTAGCATTGTGTGGCATAGTTCCTGGAAATATTTAAAATGTTCATGTCAAAAAATATTAAAGATTTTTTAAACATATAAGAATTTAAATAACAGTTCATGCACTATCCAAATATCCTATGTTACTTTTCGCAGAAAGTCGTCTATAACTTACTTCACCAAATGTGAAAAAAAATAAAGAGAAATAAAAAAGTATATATAAACGATAGAAAAATACGTAAAATCGTTTTAAAATAAAAAATTTTGTGTGTGTGTTAGTTTTTTTTTTTAAATAAAGAAAATAAGAAAGAAATAATTACGTAGAAATATGAATGGAGGCATAGACATGAGGCGTAGAAAAATCATTTTAAAACATTTTAACTTAATTTTACCATAAATTCTAAGGAGTTTAATGAAAACAAAAATTCAAAACGATTAATTAGGAAGCTACTGAGTGCTACGTAAATAAAGATTGAATAAATTAAGAATTATCGGACAAAATAATGAATGTGCTTCAAATATGGGCCTTGACATGAAATGGATGTCAAAAAAGGATGTTACCCCAAATCAGGCATTTAAATCAGAATAGTTCTAAGTCGGTGCTTCTCAAACTTTCAATATTTGCGACCTACTATTCAATCATAATTTTCATCATGCCCCTCCCTTCATACAATAACAATGTATTGAATTCAATAATACTATTCTTTGATGCTAAAGCTACAATACGACTTTCACCTCTTAAGGGCCACCGGCGTATATAAACGTCTCGCTCGGCATAAGCATTATTTTCCTTGAGCGCATGTATAGACTTTCCGAAGTACGATCTTTTCTGTGCACTGCTATCGATAAAATTATTCTGAAGGCTGTGGAATACAAAAAAGCGACCTTGACAGTGTTTAAGAAGGATTTACTTATTTCAGAGGATTTGTTTTTTATATATTATTTATTCCCCCCCCC
>BMAO01002714.1:0-23130 GCA_019973975.1 Trichonephila clavata
ATAATGTGATAAAAGGGTCGATGCAATAAAACGGAATTTCCTTTGAGTTTTTATTGACGTCGATACATTTTTCAATCTGAAATTATTAGTAAGTTCTTTGACCTTAAGCAAAAGCAACCTTAATTAAGCTTTTTTATTATGTATTTTCAAATACGATTTTGTATAATGCGCCATACAGTAAAAACACTCACATTAAAAATTATTTCTCTGCATCAAAATTTTCTACTGCAAAACTATTAAAAGGAGCAGATTGTAAAATGTGTAGACCCTAAACTAAAACTGCTTATGATCCTACTCAGCTTATACAAGTTGATTGTTTGCATTTTTATTAGAATATATTGTTGGCAAAGGCACTGAAGATTTTTTTTCTTCTTCTTAATTGATACACATGGATATACAGGTTTATATTTATGATTAGAATAGGAGGGGGGGGGAATGAGAGATACCTAAGTCGACACTTTCTTCTCCAACGGGAGGACCTTAAGCCTCTACAGATTTAACGTGAATCAGTCTCCTCTACACGACGAGTATTCAGTGGTACCATGACTCGAAGCCGTGACATGCCGGCCACAAGTTCGTGACCATAACCACTAGGTTACCGGATAACTTAAATATATTTGATAGTACTTTCAGTTAACAAATAAAAGTACTTTTAACTCACTAAAGACTTTTAAAGAACGAATCATCTTCATTCTTGCTAAGAAATTCTTTCATTTTATCATCACTAGTGATACATTAAAATAACAGTTGGTGATGAATAATTTAATCATTCACTGCCCCTTGTTGCCCTTTCTTACATCAGACATCTTGAAAAAAGGTTTGCTCTCCTGCATGACTGGTTCCATTTCAAATAATTTATTTTCTCTCAATTTTATTTACTTTTTCTATCACAAAGCTGAAACGGAGCCCTGAACCTTCAGCCCATATAGCTCATACTTAAATCCATTCCGATCACAAAAGTCCCAAAACACCCATACCTTGCCGTAAAAAATCTGTCACTTTCTCAAGGCATAGGGTGACAGTCGGATGCGACCAGGCTAGTGACCATGAAAGCAGAACTTGATCACGTTTCTTCGGCGCCTTCAGTGCAGGAACGGGGTCAACCCAGGTCACCGACTGGTATACTGACTTTTAACCGTGCTAAGGTCAGCCCGCTCGTAAATGTCGCATCCCCATAGAAAGCAAGAGTGAAAATCCAGTTTCTCGGTTGGCGTGACCTGCGAACATTAGTCCACACCGAAACTGGCTCCGCTCCGTTTTCTACAATGCTTCAGTGAAGAAGGGAGACTCTCAACCTAATGAAACCGAGTTTAACACCTGGGTTTTCAATCTAATGAACCCGGGTGTAAGAGTTCGTAAGCTCGGATCGTTCCTCCTTCCCACAAAGGAGTTTATACAGAGTTCTTTGAATAGAAACAATGCGTAAATGTGGTGACTGTAGATTTGTGTTTGTTTTTTCAGGTTGAAGATAGAAAAGTATGGGAATTCATTCGCACGCGATTCTAGAAAGTTTGAATGAGAACGCGAATCTTAAACAACACCAAAAATCCCTTATCCAAGAATGGTTTTATTTGAGACGGTGTTTAAAGCATTTGAAAACAACTTCGCCTTTTATCGTCCGTCTTTTAAATTATTTTTGTAGCTGAAACATATGGTAAAATTCAAAGGGTTAACTGATCTATTGTTTTCAACTAGCGTTTCTATAACTTTAAAGTAAAAAACTACATATGCACATACTTTTTTCGTGTTAAGAGAGTTTCATTTGATTAGAAAATTGTAAAATATGTCTTATATTTGTGATTTAGATTGATATTAATAATTATATTCACAATTTATTCCTAAAATGTTCGTTATCAACCATTTAAAGGCATCTTGTTTATATTCGAAATTATAAAATATTTAAAACGTATATCTTAAACAAATATCTAATATTAGTTTTTTTTTTAAATATTTTATATTTTTTCATTGCATTTGACAGTTTTTTTTTCTCTCTGTTATTTCTTCAATACTAATTCAAATTTTTATAGAATTATGCATAGAAACATTTTTAGTATGCAACTTAAAAAGCTTTCTTTTCATTTGCATACTATATTGCGATGATTGATTTTATTTTCTATTAACTTTATATTATGGTCATTTAGTTGAACAATACAAGACAATAAGTTTCCTGGAGATTTTTCAGGGAAAAATCACCTGTATTTCAGCAACACAAGAAAATATTTAATCAAACTAACACAATGAAGAGAAATAATGAAAAATTCTCATCACACCATACATCTATATTTATATAGAAGCATATTTTAAAAATGACTTTATTTTTTTTTTCATATGGCAGAACAGTTTTATAAAAAAAAATTCCTAAATGAAATATTTATTTTAAGTGAAAAGTAACAAGTTTTCTGTATATGAACCTATACAAAATACTAATATACCTTACAAATAAGTCCCATAAATAACATATTTGTTTCAGCGTATATTTAAACAAAAGACATTTCTAGTACTTCATGAATAATATATAATTCATTTTTTAATAATAACAAAAATATCTCTGTAATATCACAAAGCCATGAATACTTACCTTTATTGAGGGAAACTGTAATTCACACCTTTTAGAATTCGCCACATCAGCATATTCTGCAATGAAAAAAAAAATACTGTGTTAAAGAGATTGTCATTACCATTCGTCGAAACAATCAAGCTTGAACTCATGCGAAGAGCTCAAAATATGCGCAAAAACAACAGAAATGAGTGAAAAGTACACAAAACAATTTCCGAGACGGAAAAATGTTTTGGTGTGTTGTGAGCGTTCCATTGTTTAACAAAGCATCGCCGGAGGTATTCACGAATCTGACATAATTTTAACTCACTGAAGAGATAATGCGTGTTTTGGGAAACTGCAAAAATGCAATTGGGAACAATGCCGCTTAGAGGAATGCTATTTAATGCACTCCGTGTTGAGAACGGGAAACCGTCACGCGGTTTAATCACTGTCAACCCTAACAAAGTTGCTGGTGCACCCGGTTTTATGCGGAAAAAGAAAAATATTTGCTGAGGAACTGGGATTCATCGTGATCTTAACATAATAAGTTACGCAGGGTCTTTGAGAAGATTGCAGTTTTCGTTGAAGCAACACATTAATTAACCCTTGATCCATAATTCGTGCTTAATTAATGAGTCAAAATTGTTGTTATTAATTTAACTTGAGGAGCTTATAGAAATATTTGTAAAGATTTTAAAGACGCATTTCGGTATCCGAAGAGTATTTATTACCAACATGGTTAAAAGTTCACTATTTCATTCTAAAAATATATTCTGTTATAAGTTTATTACGATTCAGTTTTTTGAACAGATAATTCTTTTCAAAATTGCATGCGTATGCATAAAAACTTATGGAAATATACAGCAATTATTATAAAAATAAAAAGTCAAGTCGACGTATATTCTTTTAGTTAGATTTCACAATTTTTAAATAATACTTAAATTAACAGGGTTAAAACTAACACATAATTTAAAAATGAATCAAATATTTTACATTTCTTATTCTTGAAATCTTATAATGTAAAATATGACAATTATTAACTTGATTGTACATATCCATCCGGATTTTATCAGTGAATATTAATCAAAACACTTTTTAAATGCTTTCCTTGAAAAAAAAATTTATCAAAAATTTGATAATTCTATTTATACAATTAATTTTATGAGGTAATTATATTTTTTAGCATTTAACTTATAAGAAAGGCATTTATAAAAGCAATTAAATAGGATAAAGTCACCTTATCATTAAGCATGATACGTACACATATATTAAGTCAAATTAATATTTTTTAAAGTGTCACTAACGAAGAATAAATGAGGAAGGTAATTATTTAACATAAATATTTCAAATGTTTTGAACGAGAATACTTCAATTAAAGAGAGTAGAAATATTAAAACTTTTTTAATAAACTAAATTACTAAAATTCCTAACTTGATGTGCTTCTATTACGAAACCAAATACTTCGTCTCACCACATAATTACGTATTAAGCATACTTTCACCATTTTTTCCCCTAGTTTATTCTTTTAGACCGTTAAAATTATAAGTAGTAATGATCAAGTAAATAACGCTTTTAGAGCTTTTTGATCATCTGTCGAAGGATCTGTCAGAAACATGCAACGAAATTTGAAACTCCAGTGTCATTATCTCATTAAATGTACTTAGGAAGCAAATATAAAAGCACTAACATGCCGCTCTGCTCTATTGAAAGAAACCATTCTTGTTATTGAGAAGCATAAAATAAAAAGTAAAAACAATATTAAAGTCTTTTAAAGTTCATTTAAATATTTCAAAATTTTTATTTGTTTGTTAAATAATGAGGCAAAGGTATTAGACGTTGTAAAAATGAATGTTTTGGAAAAGCATATTTTTAAGCACTGCTTATTACATATTTGCTTAGCAGGACAAGGATATTAAGACACTGTAACAATATTATATAAGCTGAAAATTCTAGCAATGAAGCAGATCAAACAGAAATTTTTCTATGTTATGTTTTGCAAAAAAACAACTTTAAGCGCATTTTCTTTTTCTTTTTTAAAAAAAAGTAATACAGAAGTTGAAAATAATAATTACACAGACAAAGATCGTTACAATTACATCGAAAACTTGAAAAGTCAGAATTAGCTTTGAAGTATTTAGTGGGAATGGGCGAGTGAGTGTTTATTAAATCGCACTATAAAGCAAAACGAGGGCTTTTGACAACGACCACTTAATTTTGAACTACGATCACGTGACGAGGATGACTTTTAAGCTGGAACCCCCTCTCTAAGCTACGACACCACGCTGGCAGGACGACTTTGAGCCCCGACAGATTTCACGAGCATCAGCCTGTCTACACAGTGGGTTACCAGTTGCACTAGGGCTCGAACTCATGACCCACCGGCCAACTTGTTGTAGACATAACCCCTAGGCTATCGTGGCTATGGTGGAAGTGGAAATAATCAGGCTCTTTTTCGCTCATTATCATGTTCTCATTTATTGGAGTCCATATAGATTTATCGTCATTGTGCTGCCTTCAAAGATGTTTTGCCAATGTCTTTTTCTTTCTCCAATATTGCATATTCCTTTCAAACAAATCGCATCTTCTTTCAATAATATTATTTCAATTTTTCGCATTCTTCAACGGTTAATTTCCTGCGAGACATTAATTACTGTTCTTAACATTGCATGAAATACTTTACACATGAAAAGTCACAACATTAGCTTTATTCAACACGTCTCTTATTACACTACTGCAACAATATACTAATCAGACAATATTGAATGATTGATTACTTCATTACCTTAGCTCTCAATGGCAATACAATGGGTACTGTCGATGACTTCTTAATTTTAAACCGCTATCAAGGGACAACTTTAACATTGTCACTACTCACTCAAAATTTCCTCACAATGACTTCGAACCTCAAAAGAAATAATGCGCATTAACTCTTCTACAGGGATCAGACAACCATACGCCTACAAACTCTAAGACAAAAAAACTAAATGAGGAATTATTATTTTTCTCAATTCTATTTTACAAATCTGTTATGGAAGACTGCGATAGCAAATTATATATTTAAGCGACTATATTTGCATAATTATAAATATCAAACGATTTATAAAAAAAGAATCAAATTAATCCACTTCTAAATATATTTTAATTCTTTATTCCTAAAAAGGTCCATAGATGAGGTGTTCATACATAACCTAAAACAATAGCCCCTTAAGAGGCTAATTGAGCAATTATACTTAAAGGGCTTAATATTAATCATTTTAAGAGCAAAAAGTCTGCAAGTTAATAGCTTATTTGCCCATCTATTTCCTTCAAAAATATTTCAAGCCCAAAGTCTATTTTTACTCAACCTTAATTTATTTTATTTTTATTCCTTAACAAATAAAACTTTATTACTTCTTCTAAACAAGACAAGATTTCTGATATTTAGTTAAGAACATTCTTATCTCAAATTGTAGTTCCTATTTTTGGAGCGGTTGAAAAGGACTATTTATATATTTGTATTAAATACAAATAAAAATAATGCTGAAGTAAAACTCCTTTTCAAGTAAATTATAAAAAAACTTTAAGCAAAGATTTTAGATAAAGACTTCTACTCTTACTCATAAAATATTTTTAGCGTCGAAACTTCTGAGATAAACAGGTTTAGTCGTAAAAATAATATTCTAAATATTTAACTACAAACACAGATTTAAAAAAGTCTGGTGATGTAATTAATTATATGTGAAATGTAAAATAATTCGCAAGCTAGATTGAAATACAATGAACACACGTGTAATTGAAAAAAAAATCTACTCTCTACAGACAATTTATTTATAAATACTTATGTAAATTCTCCGCGCATGCAGTATTTTAAGAGTCGATTGTAATTAAATAGTTCACTGCAAATCTTTATATATATATATATATATAAGCAATTTTAACATAAAAATATACTATATAATGCTTACATAATGTAATATATTTTTGATGCCTTTAAAAGCATCCAAATCAATTGTATAGATGTATGTAGTTTCATTTAAATAGTTAGAATTTTTATTTTTTATCACAACACAAAAAGCTAGTTATACTAGGCCAAAAGTTTCCATTTTTTTTAAAATTTTTTTTTTTTTTTACTGAAAACAAAATAAAAGTTGAATTTTCTCTGAAAACTTGACATGTGAATGGAAACACGACTAAGCATCTTGAAAGAAAATTTAAGAATGTTTTTGACATTTTATGTTAGGGTTTTTGGTGAGTCAGACATTGCAGAAAAAGAAAACTCTGTAAAATATTAGAACAAAAGGGGAAAAAAAGAAGAAGAATTCTGAAAAGATGCTTCAAAAAATTATTTCCTGAGTTATTTTATCTAGAATTTTTAGAATTTTATTGAATTAATGAATATTTTTTTATCCTATGGGGCTGCGGATTGGTATTTTTACCATTGGGCAGACCTAGTACATCCGCAGGAGCTGGTGTCACTCTTTTTTATTTGTTTTATTTATTATTATTTTTTATTGAATATTGTTTGTGTGAAGATAAAAAAATTAATCATTCCCAAAAAATGGATTAAGAAAAAGTAAACTATATATTTTGTTTACGGAATCATATTTATATGTATGGTGTAGTTCAAAAAGAGCTCCTAATGTCAGTCAAGGAGAGAGATGGAATATACTAAGATATTTCAACAAATATTTAGTCAGTGAATATTATACTTAAAAACCCCATTCAAAATAGTGTCTAAGATGTGTTTCAGAATCAATTAAATTACACTTATTGAATTAAGGCAATATGGTACCATCTTCACAATTTTTTTTATTTTTAATATTTGATGTTTGGTTTTAATTGTATTTCATAAAGGGGTTAATATTAAATAATAATTCCATACAAAAAATTTTAATTTGTTGCAAAATGTTTGTAAAATTTAAATTTTTGTAGCTTTTTTAAGCATTTTTTAAATTCCTAAGGCTTTTTTAAATATGTCTCTTTTTATTCAAAAACTCTATTCCAAGTACCTTATACTATACTACATAAAACTGTGCATGGGTTTTTTTCTGCTGCTGTTCTTTAATTTTTGTATTAATCTTTTTGTAGTTAAACTCCCAAAAATTCTCAAAAAAACATTAATTTTGATTTTGAAATTTTTTAGAAAAAGTACTAAACATGTTAGAGCTAATTCCATGCACAGTTTTACAAAACATACATTTCAGAACATTTATGAAAACTTTCAAACCCATACTTCAATTATCAAAAAAGCATTAGGGTTTTGAATAACAGTATATGTACAAAAATTCAACATGGAGAAATATGAGTTTGAAGTTTTCATTTCATGAATATAGCACGATATAATATTCATCGAATAGTCTAAAACTTTTATGGACTGTTAATTAGCTTATTTAAAACTACTTACCATAAAAAATTGCACAAATGTAGAATAATTAAACAGTATACTGCCGTAATGAATACATAGAAAAAAACGAATGAATGATCAATATTTCATAAAACTTTATCTTAATAATTATAATAAAAAATAAATACACACGCTTCAGAGCTAATTCCATGCTCAGAGCTAATGCAGAACATGTACAAAAGATGTTTAAGCCTTTATTTTTTATTTCCATGATTTTAAAAGCCTTCGCATGTTAAATATTGTACACGAATAAAAGCAAAATCAAATAACAATTTATAGGTAAAATGCATCAAAATCTAAGAACTGTATACGTGCATTTGTTTAAATAAATACCTTAAAATATTTTAATAATAAAAGTGTTGAATCTCGCACACATGGGATATATATATATATATTACCAAAAATAAATGTATAAAAATGGGAGAGTTTTTCTATTCTTTGCGAATTAGATTTTTAATTATCTAAGTTATCAAAATGAGATTTAGGAGAATCCGTTTTCAAGTTTTAATTTCATTCATAATAGTATCATAAAAAGCACGCATAATTTTTAAATCTTGACCAAATCCATTTTATCTTCCCCAATAAATAATTCACAAACTAGAATTATTGCATGAATTGCACAATTCTTTCTTGAAATGATTTGTTACTGCATATATAATGTCAGTCTCATTAATGAGCATTAGAAAAATAATTAATTCATTTTTATTAGGCTCTTTTCTAGCAGATAATCTGAAATGTAGGCGTGGTAGTTGCTGTTTAGCATCAGACATTGCTCCATTACTTAATGAAAAATGCAGGTAAAGCTTTGAAATTTTGCAGGCATATTTATAAAGGTTCGGGGTATCAAATAAACCAATAAAAAATTTGTCGACAGTTTAGTGATTTTTAGGGTACCATATCGTCTTAATATACAACATACCTCTCTCTCTCTCTTTTATTTGGGATTAATTTTTTTACGTATATTCCACAGCATACAAAGTCATTTATATTTTTAAAAAAATGAAAAAAGCTAAATGAATATGTTTTCACTTTCATCTACGCATGAAATACATTAAGTTAGGTAATAGAAACAATAGATTCAAAACTATGAAGAAACATAACGTTTTTACATAATTTTTGTTTTATAATTTTTGAAACCTCAATTCATTAAAGTAGAAAATAGCTGGGCTCAATTAAAAAAATATCAATAGAAATAAAACAGATTCCACAATTTATTACTTTTATTAATTCATAAAAACTCACTGTATATATAATAAATTCTTTCCACACATAGTCCATATACAGTATACTGGTTTTTCATTGATAGTTTATTCAAGAAACCTATATCATCTCTATAATATAATAATCTACTTTATATTCTCAAACAGTAATGAATCTTCGTGCTAATGCATATTTTGCATTCTGTTTTACACTCATCCGTTTGTTCACATGGCTGTTTTTCGTATCCATAGAAAAATGCTTATATTCTTTCTCAACTTCACATAATAATATTTTGCAAATTTTGCTATGTTTTTTTTTTCTTTTCAAAAGATTAGAATATATTATAGATTCCACTTTGATTTCGGAACGAATTGTTATCCACCTACTTCCCGGTTTTACCGCAATGGTGAAATCGCGCCAAATATGCCTTTGGCGTCAATAATCATCTATCCACGATGATCGGTTATTGTAAGGTTATTGTCATGACTCGGAGAAAATTTACTAATATTTGGCGGAAAAATCCACAACAGGTAGGTATCAATATAGCTTCTAGCGGCAAGAAATATAAAAAAAAAACATTAGCCTATCATGTGGTTATATGCCACGTCATATAATCACATGATAAATACAAACACATGTTTCCAGCCTATCAGTTCATTCGCTTCGCTAATGCCAATTTTTGCTTTTTGCATATTCTTTTAAAAAGTGTATATTTGTGAACAATAATAAGATAGCTAAATAAAATGCATTTGATTTAAAATAATACGCATAATAAATGCTTTTTTAAATTTTGAAAAACATTTTGAAGAATCTTAAAATTAAAACATCTTATTCAATTATCACAAACCTAAAATTTTATTTAAAATTTCCTAATAGAACAAGTATAAGTCAATCTCACGTAATGTCGCAAGTGTAATGTCAGTTTTCAATTCAATGAAAATTACGTGACTGTTTACATCATGTGACCGTCGTGAACTTAGTTCATTGTCATATTAGAAACTGGTTTTGAATACATTTAAATTAAGGAAGTAATATTTCGAATAGATATAGGTACCGTATTTACTCAAATCTAAGCCTCACTTTTTTAACACCCTTTTATAAGTTTCTCATGTATGTAACGGAATCTTTGAACTCAATTTTTACCCACTTCAGAAGGTCAGATCAATTCGAAACCTTGCTCACTTGTCTAGGACCGAGGACAATACAATAATTTCATAATTTTATTCCATTGTCCTGATCAGGATCATCAGGATTAACGATTTCTCATTTTCAGATCCCATCCCGCATCTGGCGTCTAATTTCAGATCCCATTTCCAGATTGGGCGACTAAAAGATTTAATTACAACTTAGTTCGATTAACTATTAAGGGTGTTTTTTAGTTTTTTTTAAAACTATAATTTATTCCCTATTAAGCTACAAGAAAATTACGGCTTAGTAATTATAATCGAATTTATAAAAATGCGTTGGATGAGGCAGTTAGAGCAATTACAGGTTCTAAACTATTTTACACTATTATTCATTTTACACAAAGACTTGTTGAGAATTTGGGGAGCGGCTTAGATTTGAGTAAATACGATAGTTTATAGTTTATTTTTAGACAAAAAAAAAAAAAAAAAGGAAACGGTAACGCAAAACTATGCCAAGAAACGGTAAAAATAAAATTAAAAACTCAATACTGAAATTTAATACAAAATTGCACTCACTCTTAATAAAGGAACTAAAAATAAGCATATGTTTAGAATTTATTTTAATATCTGCTAAGAATTTTAACAAAAACTTTGGTAAATGCACAAGTTTTAAAATAAAATGCTTTAATGTGTTTGTTGGCAATTTTATTTCACTTCTTAGTGCAAAAATCCTTGAACACAACTAACTTCAAACAAGAAGAAAAATATCAGATAATCAACGATCCCAAGAAAAAGTCAGCTAAGCGCAAGTTATTTAATGGCCTACCGATAGTATCTATTTAATAGTACATGATAGCCAATCGATCAGGTAAAAAAAATGATTCTAGTCGGCAATTTCCTCAAGGCTATAGAGCAACTGTAGTGTTTTATCTAACTATTAATGAGAAGGATATGAATTCTGAAAAGTTCAGTTGCATAGTTACAGACATGCTGACTTCAGAAATAATAAAAAATCAATCGAACATTAACTGACTAATGTTTAAAGAAAAATTGTGTTTTAAATGGTTTACCAATAAGGAGATATTGCCTTTTTTTAAAAAAAATATATGCAGTTATTTTTTCAAAATAGATTTTCACAAATGAAATAAAGAGAGAAACCATTATTTTGAAGGAGCAAAAATTTTATATTTAAACTTTTTTTAGCATTATTTTATATCTATCAAATAATACATGCACTACAATTACAAAATTTTTGGATATCTGATTTTTGATAATCATTTTTCTATTAGAAAAATGTTTATATAAATAGAAATTGAATAATTTAGTTTCCTATATAAATTAAATTCATTTATGACACACAGAAATGCTTAAAATTAAAAGGTTGCAAATAGCCCTCGTGTTGTTGCTTTTAGCTCAACGATAATAAACTAAGCTATCGTCATATTTTTTTTTGCAGAAGCTATTACGGCTTTTTATACCCATTACTTAATCCATAATTGCCTTTTATAAGATGTAATATGCATGTAGAAGTATGTGCAGATTTATTTCTGGTCATGTATGTAGGTCAGGATTTTATTATCACAAAGATTAATTCTCTTTCAAATAACTAGTGCAACTTTATAACGATCTACATTTGAAATATCTAAAAAGTCTTAAGGCATTTGAAAATTAACGTATAAAGCATTTATGATAATTATTAATGATAAAATAATTAGAATAAGTATTAAAATTCAATCTCTATTCGTAGAAATATCTTAAGCAAAATTATAACACAGTTTAAGATAGTTAAAATACTTACGTATTTTGTTGCATTTTTTAGATTCAGTAGTTTTACCTGAGCACACATTTGAATCAAATGTTTCAATTAATATAAATTATTATTATTAAATTATCAGAATAAATTATCATTATTATTGAACCAGATAAGCATGTCACACCTATTCAACTCCAAAAATATCGATTTTAAAGTGATTAAGTATGAAATGTATCTAAACTCTGATCTATATATTAGAGTAATTAATGCCTAAAATAAATTTGTACCGTTTTTAGGACCATTTTAATTGCATAAATGGAGAGTTTTTATGTCAACCAGAGAAATTTTTTTTGATTATTTAATATATGTACTGTAAAATCCGGCGTATAACGCGCACTTTTAACTCAAAAATAATATCGAAATTTAAGTGTGCACGTTATACACAAGGTTTCAAAATGATAGCTTCAAAAATAAAAATAAAAGAGTTGAGCATTAATAAAACTAGACTTCTACATAGATATAAACACTGTTCATTTAAAAGGAGCGATATGCTTAATGAATTTAAAGGGTTGTAGCTGTAGAAGTATATTATTTTTTAAAAAACCTGGCATAATACCTATAATAATGTACTTCAAAACATGATAGAATTGCACACGTACATTTCAGGTTCCTTCGAAAATAAGGGGGTGCGTTATACGCCGAATATACCTAAAAATTGAAAAATGCTGCTTGAGTATAGATGCGCGTTATACGTCGGATTTCACGGTATATATATTCCAATCTGAAAGTAATGCTAACTTAATTTTTTAAGTAAAAATGTAGCATTACATTTAATGCTTCTTTAATGCAAGTTGATTTGTAAGTTAGAATTCACTGCTTTCTAGGGCTATGCAAAAGCTATTTACTAATAGACCTTTTAGTTTAGAATTTTGATCAGACTATGAGAAAGGCACTAAACTAGGCACTAAACTTAGTATCTTGTATAAGAAAAGAGCCGCATAAAATAAGTGCATATACAAACAATATTTCTTAAGAAAAAATGTACTCTTTTAATCGGAATAAGGTGTCTGACGCTAGCCTTGAGAATAAGAAATGTATTAGACTGGTTACCGCAATTGGATGATTTTAGCTTACGTCACACTATAAAGCAACACAAGGGCTATTGGCAACGGAGTTCATAATTTTGAACTAAGTGACAAGGAGACTCCCGAGAGGGAACCCCCGCCCCCACCTCTCTGAACTTCTCCACACCAACGGAGAGACTTTTCCTCGATAAATTTAACGAGCATCCACCCTTCTAAGCAGGGCTTCGAACCGAAACTGAACCAAAAACTGGAAAAAACCATTATTTTGGTTGGAACGAAAGCCAAAACTGAACCGAAAAAAATATCAGTTTATTTCGGTTCAATGCACCTTCAGTCATTTTGTTAATGTAACCAACTTATCAATATTTTCCAATTTAAAGTGAATTATATAATTATCATCATTACATGTACATTGCTTCTTTATTTCCCGTTTTGATGTTCACTAGTACTTTTCTGTTTCAGTTTCGCATGAATCTACTTGTAGAAGGCAGATTTAATTCAGTTGAATGAATCAGATGATTTTTTTAAACAAAAATATAAGTCTGGGTTACATTTTTTGCCTCTCAAAATGTGTTCATCTACGGATGTTTGTATAGACTGTTTAGATAGACTAACCAAAATCATGAACCTAATGCGATTTTGATCATAGATTACAATGCCAATGCCCGCCGTTTTCTGTTTACCTCTCGTACCGTATTTGCTTGTTAATTACAACCTCTGACAATAAAGTTCAGTGAATGAAGTCAGAATGGCCAATCTGGCAACACTGACGAAACAAAAGGCTGCACATGCGTAGCAGCAGATGTTGGCCATCTGTCCCCACCGTTGTTAAGTTGAGCGTTGTTTGTGTTCCATTTAAGACTTATTTTACTAACGCTTGCTTAGGGGGTGGTCTCAGGGGTGTTAGTTTTGTCTCGAGGGCTGAAAATGTAAACAATTTCAAACAGATATACTTCTTTTAAATTTAAATGAAATAATTCGAATCTTTTTCATGTTATTTACAAAGGATTATGATTTCAAAAAAGTACAAATGTTTGAAATATAATCATAATTTTAAAATTTATAAGCATATGCAAATAAGAAATAATTTTGTAATAAATATTAAATAATTTTTGCGTCGCGCACGCTATTTTCTAAAATAGTAGCCTTTGATGCATAAAACTTTATAGAATTATAAAATGTATCATACTCTTTAAGCCCTAGTAAATTAAGAATAATATATCTTTTGTATTTCAAAATATTTGAAAAATATTGAAATTTATTTAAAAAAATTTGAAAATATTATTTTTTTAATTTTAAAAAAAATATAATGTATTATTCCATTTATTTAAAATTACTACGGTGTATAAGGATACATTTAACTTAATAAATCAACTTATTGCTAGTAATTAAAGCTACTACTTTTGAAAATAGCATGCGCGCTGTAAAACTTAATTAGTATTTCTTATAAAAATATTTCATATTTTCATATGCTTATAATTTTTAAAATTATAATTATATTTTAAACATTTTACACTTTTCTGAAGCCCTATTCCTATATATAAAAAATGTGTAAAAGATTCGAATTATTTAATTTTAATTTCAAAGAGTTATATGTATTTGAATATTGTTTATATTTTCAGCCCTCCAGAAAAAGTTAACACCCCTGAGACCTCTTAATGTGTTGGTTCTTAACTGAGAACAGGAAAATGAATACGAACAAAATATTAATTTAAAGTTTTGTTTTAAGCTTTGCAAGACACCGACAGAAACTTATTCGATGATGGTACGTGTTAAAGAAGATCAAGCACCGTCTAGTGTGTGTACGAGGGGTTCATCCGTTTTTGAGAAGGTCGGGAAAGTGTTTCTGACAACCCCCATAGTGAAAGACCGGTGACTTCCGTCAGTGACGAAAACGGTGAGAAAGTGAGTAAATTAATCACAAAGATCATAGATTAACTGAGAGCATGATCGCTGGACGATGGATGCTGCAAAGTACATTGAAATTTTGACCATTTCATGAAACGTCTACGCGGAGTACGACCCCAATACGTACAACAGGGTCCATGGCTTTTCGTTCACGACAATGCTCGCCCTCACACAACCAATATCATCAAACAGCTCCTGGTAAAAAAGAGGATGGTGCAAATAGAATATCCACCATTCTCGCCAGATCCCAATCCACCCGACTTCTTCCTATTCCTATGACTCAAACTCGCTTTGAAAGGAAAGAGATTTGACGATATTCTTAACATCCAACGAAACATGACGAGGCTTTTGGACTCCATCTCAAAAGAAGACTTCTTGTAAAGTTTCCAGGATTTGTATAGAAGATCTCAACGGTGCATAGTAATGGGATGAGACTATTTCGAAGCACAGGTAAATTTCGTTAATATTTCATCTACGTTATTGTTACAGAACTATTTACCGAACTTTATTGCCAGAGGTTGTGTATCAATTCCCAAAGAGTACGAATTGAAAAAAGAATAAAATCTTCTAGTTTTAATAGAATTACCTTTTTATGTAATAGAATTATATTTTTAGTGCAAACAAGAATATACATAAAATAAAATAATTTATTCGAGACAGAACTGCAAACCGTTATTTTGGGTGGAACGAAAACTAGAACTGCACCGATATATTTTTTAGTCTAACCGGAACGGAAAAAAAATATGGTTCGAAGCCCTGGCTCTGGGGTTTCGAAGCCATGACTCGAGAAACGCTGGCCACGAGCACGCGACCATGACCACTCGGCTACGTATCTGACTAGATATTACAATAAAGACTTTAAAGTGAAATAATGAATTAAAACATGACAGATTGATATGATCTGAACTGTAGTCTATAACATGGAAGTTAGAAAAGAGAGGTGTTGATTCGTATGTGTTGTCCTCGTCATTTGACCTTGAATCGAATCGAGATTAAGGCCTCCTCTGTCAATACCATACTAAAAGAAACAACTAATTCTTTTCGACTAATTCTAAGCTGTTGCCAAAATTTCAAAGGTAAATGTAAACTATAAATCACAATTCATCTCTTTTAAAATTACCTAGTATTCACGTAAATAGGTTATTCAAAACAATAAAAGCCCAAAAAAATCGTCTAGCCATCTTTTATTTTCATTTCTTCTTTAAGCAAAATACAATTTACTTCTGAATTATTTTTCAAGATTTATTTTATAAGACCTCTCGAAAACGGTATAACCAAGTAAAAAATAAAAATGTTAAAATATTCCACGAAACTACATTACACGCTTCACGAACTGACACTCATCTATAAATTAAAATAATCCCCCATCTCTAAGCAATGTATGAATAGATCCATTTTATACAAAGGATTGAGAAGAAAAAAATCCAACTGTACGCAGTTTGTAAAAATGGAGAGCATACGATTTTCACGTTGTTTTCCACGTGCCAAATCAACAATTTGGCTACACTTCTTTGGCTTACCTGCCTTTCTAGAGATTTCAGATCGTCACGGCGAAGCCTTATCTCCTATTGTTATAGTACACCTTGAAATTTATATCAATACGCAACTTTAGGACTTAAATCTTCTGATTGTTCAAATAACAAAAAAATATATGCGCCTACATTTCTCAGAAAGCTTGAAAAGTGTCATCTTGAGTTCAAAAGCCTTCTTCGACTGTTGAAAAGTTGACAAGAAAATAATTCTTCGTTATTTTATTCGAACCCACACGTTTTGTTGAATGTGTTACTTTTCAAAACAAACTAAAACAGTTTGGGTAAAATTTTCGAAATTTTTAGAAATGAGTAATATGAATACTTAAGAGAAGTTAATTTTCTAATTTTTTTAACGATATCTTGAACGTTTAATGCATTTTTGTTATTAATTTACTGTCAAACTTTTATTATAATGTAGAAAACTGAAGTTTTTTTCTGCATAAGGCTTCAATTTTTTACGAAAGTTTGCTTCTTAAATTTATTTTGTTTCGTACCTATTAACGTCACACCATAAAATACAAGAGAATTTTGGTAATGTACTTTTATAATATTAAATTACGGCTAAAGATGATCCGGAACTTCACACAACTGACTACCTTAATACCCCAAGTGAAAAATAACCCAATTTAATGTGAATGATGGGTCTTTTAACTTCTGATGGAATCAAGACTCGAACTAACAACCTATAGTCTCTAAAGTTCATCACTACTACTAGACTACTCAAACTGTTTAATGCATAAATAAAGTAAGGACGACCAAAAATAGCATAGGCTTTTTAGAATAATTACATTTCCCACGCCTTAAGTAAAAAAATAGTTTTCATAAAAGTACGAATATGCATGAAAATATTATTCACAATTAAAAACAATAGTCCTTTTTTTTATTTTACATGTATTTTTAAAGTCTTATTTAAGGTATCCGACTACTTGCAACAACTTTTTTTAAAAAAAAATGGAGGTATGGGGATTTTTTTTATTGTTTTTAGCTTTGTTTAGTACATTTAAAAAATATGCTAAAATTAAGAAGAGAAGAAGAAATTATTATTACTAAAATGGAAAAAGTTGGGTAAAAATGTACACAAAATAACATAAACGTGGCCCATTCTGTACCAAAAGTTTATAAACAAATTTTCAATTTTTCAATTCTAACGTGTTCCTATGTTATTCAGTTTTGAAATGGCTTTCAGAATAAGAGATACTTTAATTTTTACAAAAACTGGAGCACTTCATCTTAGTTATTATATCAAATTTCTTGAAAAAACAGTGATTATATTAACATAAGGGGCTGTAAATTTTATAATAAAACAGCGATTGATAAATCTGAAGGTTAAAACACTTCTACTATTGTACAAAACATGCATAAAAAATTTCAGTTACTGATGTTCAAAACGTTTTTAGCAATCACTGGCCCCGTTTGAGCATTTCAAAAAAAAAAAAAAAACTCATTTTGAGTAAAACTGGTTTTAAAGTATAACATCTTGCTTACAGTAATGGCTTCTGCTTTTATTAAAACATTTGTGGTTTTTGTTCTAGTGAACGGAAAATAATACATTTGGTATTTTTATAGAGCTCTAATAAGATGGTCTATAAAATAAAATCATTAAAAAATTTGTCCATTTTTGACAAAATTCACAATTTTAGGGTAGTCGGATACCTTAAACTTTTGTACTCTCTTTCTGTTCTATGAACTATTCAGGATAATTCCAGTTAATATACTATACTGTACACTAGCAAGAGCAATTATAAATAAAACAGATGGAAATATTTGCAAGTACTCGGAAGCTTATTATATTTATACAGATGAGATACATCGCATAAAAAATCAGAATACATCCTGTATATATGTATAATGTAAATTACATAAATGATTACACTGAATAAGTTATTTTATTTATGAGACAGCTTTATTTAAAAATCAATGTATTATTTCCGGTGCTCGTCACACTAACAAAATAGCAACTCATTCAAATATTTGAATTTAAAACTAATTAAAAATCAATTCAAATACGTGACTACAATTGAATGCAAATTTTATATTCTCACTTATGAATTAATACATTCAACTCATCAAATCATGGCATTAATACATAATGTAATTCTAAAACTGAAATTTATTCCAATAAGAGGTACAAACATTTGATGAAATTATTATTTTTTTTATCTTGGATTCAGGTTAGCTGCTTTGACGTTCAAGATATCAAGTAATATCAATAAACCCAAAACTATATAAATGCTGTGTACACATTCAAGTACTATCTTTGTTTATTCACTTCCTAAAATAGTTATCAAGTATTAATAATATCAATGCAACATTATTAGTAAAAATTTTCATTGAAAAACATGTTTTATTTCACTTAATGCAATAACAGGTATATATAATCGAGGGTATAATATTTAAATTAACAGACGTACTGTAAATACATAATATATTTAAAATACGAGGAAAATAAAACTTTCTAACCAAATTAATTTAGAGCCATACATAATGATGATTCAAAAAATATTACTGTTATATTTAAAAACTGGTATATTTTCCGGAACAGTTATGAATTACGTCTTTTACAGCTGTTCAGTAAACAAAATCCTTATTCAACATTAAAAAATTTCCAATTACTGTTCAAATATCGAGTTTTGTATTCATAACATCACAAAATTATTTTAAAATGCATTAAGTTAACTTAATATATTTATAATCTCATCTAAAATATTTATGAAGCGTACCTGACATTAGATTAAATTCAAAATGAAATTTATAGGTTTCTCTTTGAATAAATGTAAAGTCCTTAAAAAGCTACCCTTACTGCGTCGGATTCTAAATATGAAACTCACTTTAAATAATTTTTAATGAATAAATTAATAAATATTTCAGTTTGGATGTCTTCCATATCAGGGATTTAATTCTATTTAAAATATATTACTGTTTGAAGCAATTACATTATCACAAAGGTATGATTTGCTGTATTCCCACTCATTGTATTAATAAAAAATTAGCAACATAACGAGAAAACATAGTTAAACATAACTTAAATGAAAATCGTATAAAATTATTTAAAAGCTTCACTATCAAAGCATACAAAAATTTTTCTAGTATATAAGAGAATATCAAGAACAATTTCATTTAAGTATACATATACATTTACAACGTAAAGAAGCATTCCACGCTTCTTAAAATTAAAAAGCAAGAATTCTCACTCATTCAGAAGCATTTTTATCTTTTTTTCATTGTTACATTCATGGAAGATCGTAAATACATAGATGATAATTCATTAATTAAAAAGGAAAAGTGTTTCTGCTTTAAAATTCACTTCATGGACGTCTTCCTCATTATAATGCTATTAAACTCTATTAACCACAGATGTGAATAGCATTAATCGCTCGGTCTCCCATTCGTCTACACGGGCACCTTGTGCCACTGAATTACGTCCTTAAAAACTTCGAACACCAGAGTCCAATCATGAAAACAAGACTATTACCCCATAAACTGCAGAAGTCACTGAATAATGCATATATTACAGGGAATAAATGCAGAGAATTCCGTTTGTCGCGTTGTCCTTTAAGGTATATTCTTTTTGTCTCAGGAACATATGTGACGCAGTTGGGAAAGAAAGAAAATGGCAAAACAAAAACAAGCGGATCATAATTTTGCCTTCGAGGAAACAATGGGTCAGGGGGAAAATAAGAACACATCGGTGAAAGCTTGCGGGGGATGAGACTGAGTTATTAAATATTAAACTTTCAGCTGCAAATACATAATATTAAACGAGTGCACGCAATACGTTGTGTTCGGTATAGGCACAGAGTAATTTAAACATATATTTTTTTTTCATTTTTATTGAAAAATACGATTACCTTTCGCGTTTTCCTCGAATTACGATTACGCATGAAAAACAGTATCTTCTTTTCCTGTCTCCATTGTTATATTGTAATTGGATACAGAAAACATCGTACGTCTCCTGGATTTTCCTCGAAAACATCAAGGAGAATGAAATACTTTTGTGAGATGCATGTAACGATTTAACAATTTATAGCTTATGTGATTTACCAAAATTAAAACGTAACAGAAAGTGCATGGGGAATTCTTGTTTATATTTAAATGGTTTGGTTTCAGTTAAAGTAGACAAACTAAAAGAGAACTAGTTGTTTTTTTTAATTGGGAAATTATCTTTTTAAGAATGCATTGGATATTACTAGAAATTTTCAAAAAAAGGTAAGAAATATTCATCAGTTAAGAAAATAAGTAATATTCAAGCCTTTTCAAACTGATTACAGCATAAAAATGCAATTAATCCTATATATGTTCTCATATTTAATGTATAGTTAAACATATTTCAGCTCTGGACCTTGGCATTCTTATCAACAACAAAATAAATGGCTTACTTATTATAATAAAAGTTCAATTAAAACATAAACATTTTTTTGAGGGGAGGGGAGATTTTTAAAAAAATATTTTTGAAAATTTTTGTTTTTTTTATTTCCAAATCTCTTGAGTTACCTCAATGTATGTTTCAATATAAATGTATTATTAATGCATGAAACTCATAATATAACAAATAAAAATAATTCTAAATGTATTTTTAAAAGCTTATAATTTTAATTTGGGAGAAATTTGGAACTAGCATCGTTCTTAAATTTCATACTTTTTGAATAAACGTCCTTACACATATAATAAAATCAATATTTTGGAAAGATATTTTAGTGCTTTTTATCTGTTTGTCTTGGGAAGATAGTTTAAAAAGATTTTACTTTCACCTTCCAAATTGAAAGTAATTTTCAATTCCAAAAATATTTTTTTCTGTTTAAGAGAAATAAAAGGGTTTTCAGATATTTTAACTTTCCTTTTAAGCATATCGCAAAGAATTCTGATTACTTTTTTTACATCAGGGCAAATATTTTTTTTAAGTTCATTTCTTATATCTTTTAATACCAGTTCTTCCAAAAAATTCTCAGATACGAGTTTTACTCACCAAACGATACATATTTTTTCCACTTCACTTCGCTATTTCTTTCCTGCTTATCTCTCTTGAGGTTTAATAACACAGTAACGAAATATTTGGAAAAAAAATGGCTATTTGCATTTCGCTGCTACAAGTTGGGTAAATTCTTTTTTTATTCAATCGGAAAAGAAGGGGTGAGTTTAAACTCGTCCAAAAGAGTAAGGAAGAGAAGGTTTGTGCTATGCCTCTAGCGAGTAACTTCTCGAAACATAATAATGAAATCGATATCCTTATTAAAGGACTCGGATGTGAGACATTACTGAGTTTGCATGGATTCAGAAAACAGCTCCTTATTTGAATTTCCAAATTTCCGTCTATAACTCCTGGGACATAGCCTCCAATCAGATGCGTGTTTGCTCAGAATTGCGGTCACGAATAACACTCAAATGACCAAAATATATCCTTCTGACATCTGAAGCAGATTAAGGTATCCGACTATTTGCGACAACTTTAAAAAAAAATATGGAGATATGGGGATTTTTTTTTGTTTTTAGATTTGTTTAGTACGTTTTAAGAAAAATGTACTAAAATTAAGAAGAGAAAAATAAATTAATGTAACTAAAAATGGGGGAAATTGGTAAAAAATTTAAAAATAAAAATAACATAAACATGACCCATTTTCTGGCAAAAGTTTATGAACAAATTTTCAATTCAGATGTGTTGCTATGTTATTCATTTTTTAAATGACCTTCAGGGTTAGAGATATTTTAGTTTTTACAAAAACTAGAGCACTTTATCTTATTTATTACATGAAATTGCTTAAAAAAATAGTGATTATATTAACATAAAGGACTGTAAATTTTGTAATTAAAACAGGGATTGATAAATCTGAAAGTTGAAAACACTTCTACTATTATACAGAACAGACAAAAAAATTTCAGTCACTTATTTGCAAAACTTTTTAGCAATCACTGTCCCGTTTGAGCATTTTCAAAAAAAGAAAATAAACTCACATTTCGAGTAAAACGTGCTTTAAAGTATGACAGCTTGCCTAAATTAATGGCATCTGCTTTTACTAAAACATTCGTAGTTTTTGTTCTCGTAAACGGAAAATAATAAACTTAGTATTTTTATAAAGCTAATGTGATGGTCTATAAAATAAATCATAAAAGTATTTGTCAACTTTTGTCAAAATTCACAATTTTTGGGTAGCTGGATACTTTAACAGGTTGTAATCAGAGATTTTCTGGTCGGTAAAGAAACGGAAATTAAGAATATTGTAGTAGTAGTTTAACGATCTTTGCTTTTAATTCGGTAAATGTTAAATTTTTCTAACAGATCCTTCCGGTTTCCAAACAGATAGCTACAGTGTAATGATTTTGACTCAAACGTGTGATATTGTTCTTACTGAAACCTTTATATTGGTGTTTTAGTATATATAGTGAATTCCTAATCTTATTGAAAATTTAATTTATTGTTTAAAGCTTTATGAGAATATGGCATACAAAACGACGAAGTGAAAAAACAACAAAAGAAAACCGTTCTTTTTAAGAAAAAATTTTAATTTTAAATTTAAAACAAAGATTAATTTATAGATGTATGACGAACTATAACACATTAACGTGGAATAGTTCAATATTTAAACTACACTTGTTATAAAAACGAGATCG
>BMAO01002715.1:0-15626 GCA_019973975.1 Trichonephila clavata
GTCGATTATCTTTATTGTTTTCCAATAATGGTTAAATTTTTACAAAATACATTATTAATGACCATTAACACTTCTTTTCGCTAAAGTAAGTTAATTGAACTCGTTCTGAAAAAGACTAATAATCAATCATTAGAAAAAATACATTTCGATTATGTCTCGGAACAAGTGTATTCAGTACAAGTCGAGCATGTATGTCTTAACGAAGACGACAAGGAGTTGTTTATAAAGTAAATTGATCATTTCACACATTATTTATTCGTTACTGATCCAGATGTTTTTTTTCCTTTTATTTTATGAGTAATGTTCTTCGTCAAAAAAACTTTTTCTTTTCAATTTAAGTAGGAAAAATAGAATTATAGATTTTGATTACGAATACAGATGTATAGATGCATTTAATTGACTAAATTAGTTTAAAACAAAAATAAAGCAGATCAATTATCATTTAGGCAGTTGATTTGTGTGCACGTATTAATAAATATTTTTAGACATTTTAAGTATTTTTGCGATTTTTAATTTGGATGTATGTTTAAAAAATATTTTTGAGACGATTTACTTATTTTTATATTCTACTTGCTGTTGTTCACCCGTTTCTCTGAGTATTTTATGACAATGTACATTTTGTACCTTTATGTACATTTTTTAAAGCTATTGATTTGTAACTCTTAGCACTAACACATTTTTACAAGATATGCATGATGTTTTATGGTCAACATTGATGAGGGTAATGCATGGAAGCTGAAGATTCTTCAAAATTTGATACAGAATTTGAAGAAAATGATATCAATTCTGTAAAATCCATCGTTATGTAAAAACTGAAAAAAACTATATATGCATTTTCTGGACAATCTAAGTAAAAAAGAAAAAAAATTCAAAAAAGGAAATGCGTAGAAATTAATATTTAAAAAAATAGAGCAAATACAGGTTGTGTAAATCATAAATAATTTTTATGATGAAGTGTCATTTTATACTAAAGTTGCAATTTTCACAAAATGATGTTTTTAAAACTTTTTATGTATATTTTTCTCAGAATCTACTGTATGAATACACCTACAATTTTAACTACATATTGCTGATAGGTAATTATATATAATAAAGTGAGCCTTTTGAGATATTATCAAAATATTTGGCTATAGACCAGATAGCGCAAAAAAAAAAAACAATCTCCAAGAAACTCATACTGATGCTCACAGTATAAATTTGTTTTTGAAAAAAACTAAACAATATATTTGAAAAATCTCACTTCCGCAGTATAGATATAAATGTCAGCTTAATATACATATAAAATTTGAAGTCTACGTTGAATAGTTTCTGAGAAAAATATACATAGAAATGTTCAATTTAACATTGTCAGTAAAGGGGGTATCAACTCCCCTTAAAAGTTTGATTGTATTATAAAAAATCATTTCTATATCCCTCATCTGTTGATTTAGGAAGAAAAGGACAGAAATTCTTAAAACGAAATACATTTATATTTTATATCTTCGTAACGCAGCCCCATGGAGTGATTTCCACAAAACCTGTTAATACCATATCTGTATTTCACAATAAAACATGTTTCAAATATGAAAATCCAAATAGTTGGCAAACAGGAATTTTTACCATAATATCTTTGGGAGCTCCATTAAAAGTCAAAATCTGCAAAACTCGCTTGTAAACCTTACCAAATCAAAAAATGTTGCCAAATGTAGTAATTATTTTCGAGACACGAGTGGGAACGATTTTTCACAATTGCCAACATATCACATCAATAGGCGAGTTTTCATTCACACACAAACTCTTCTTTAGGCGTTGGGATTTTATAAAAAAAAATCGCTAAAATAAATTGTAATGTCCTGCGAAAATTTGCTCTTTCGGCTTCTTTTACATATCAGTGGAGCTTCCTGCAAAATTTTAGAATTATATGATCAATGGTGTGGATTTGTATGCGTCCCAAGCAAATATTCAAACTTTCACAGTTGTATAAGATCGCAATATGCAGGCAATTTTGAATTAAGGTAATAATAATAAACATTGATGCATCTTCCCACCCCTATGAAAAAAATGATTCAATCATTTCATATTTGATATGTAATAGCGTTTCTCAAACTGTGTGGCGCTCCTTCCAAGAAGAGCGTAATAACTCTACGAGAGGGACACGAGCAAAATGAAAAGTCAAACAAAAGAAGATTTTAAAAAAATATATAATTTACTGAAAGTAAACAAACAAAAAAATACTTACTGACATAATAAAATATAAAATACACATTTACAGTGATGTAATACACTAATAAGTGTATCAGTACTGCTCAATGTATTTTATAATTAATTTAAAAGTATTAAGTTAAGAACTATTTTAATAATATCCATGACCCCGCTCCCATGGGCTTGTCAGATATAAAATTGTACATGAAAATTAATACATATCTTGATAATTTGTACGTTTTTTTTTTAAATAATCCCTTAACTGACAGTTAAAAGTTTCGCAATTCACACCTCAATTGCTCCGTTTTCCACGTAGGCGCACGTATGTGATGTATTGGAGGGGGGGGGGTGTTAAAAAGAATAAAGTAAAACCTTCTAAGAAATAATTAAATCCTTCGCAAACACTGTCAAGGTTCTTTTATTGCATTTCAAGTGATGAAAATTATGATTGAATATTGGTTCGCAAATATTGAAAGTTTGAGAAGCACTTATATGTAAATTATAAAATGTTTAAAAGAAATATATGCAAGTTCTGATCATAATTCTTGCCTCCATGGCACTGTTAGCATTATATAGAAAAGAAAACATTAAAAAAGGTATGTATACAGTGTACTTTAGTGCATCTGCATTCCATTACAAAATAGGTTCCCTCTTGCCATTCTACGAGCAATTTCGACAGTTAAACTATATGTACGTCTTAATGTGCCCATTAATTAGGAGACCTGCATGTCTTATATGTTTTTCTTATCTCATCCTTAGTGCTAATACTTTCCTTGAAAGCCAGCGAGATCACCAGATCTTTCACTAATCCACCATGTATTTCACAGTATAGAGTGGCAGTTCATGGAACTTCAAAATATCGCAGATTTAGAGTAACAATTAATTAATTTCTATCAAAATATATTGGGATATGAGATTAGGAATTAAGTTTTAAAGTAACCATATGCATGCATTAAACTTATAAAATTACAAGAATACTGAGCCATCTTTTAAAGAAAATTTAAAGTCGTAAATTTTAGATATATTCTCTATTTTATGAAGAAAATATTTAAAAATATTTAGCTGTAAAATGATTCCAAATAATAACTGGCATGCATAAGTACTATTTAGTTTAATTGTTAGGAGTTTTAATTACATCAGGTTGGTTCGTTTCAAAAATGTATTTTATTGTCAACAAATTAACAAAGTTAATTCAAATAAAATAAATTATTAGTTTCAATGTGATTAAATGAGGGGATTTTAAGTTAGAGGCATTTTGTTTTGGAGAACAGTAATCAAATCTAAACATAAATTACATTTTACTACAGCAGATTTAGACCAACAAAAAAATATTAGTGCTATTCTCAGCAACTCCATTTAATGGAGTTAAGAGGAACGTGTCACTCTTCCAAAAAGGATCGAAATGATTTCTTCAAACTCTGTAAGGAAGATATTTTTAAAACAAGAGAAGTTACGTAAAAATTGCACGATAGACATTTTTTATACCGCATAACTTAGAAACTGTGTCTAATCTAATAACTTAATAAAGTTCTTTTCCGACGAAACTTCTTTCTTCTGACTTTAGATAGGTTGCAGATAAAAGTATCTTAGGTGCATACTTTGAAATTTTGAACACTTTTAAAAATAAAAAAAAGATTTTAGCACATCAGTATATACGTAAAGTTTTAATTTTTACTAAATTATCCAGATAGAAGTTTCATTTTTATTTGTTATTCTTAAGAATTCAATCTACTTAGTAATCATTTAGAGATATAAAATCCTAGTGTTTTCTGAATTTTCAAAGTCCTTCGTCGTAGAACTGAAAATACTGCATCGACAAATATTGTTCTAACCCTTAAATGACGCTCTTTGTATTGTCATTTCCGCGATCTCATAATGTTTTTATTATTTTTCAATTATGGAGATAAAAGTTACTTCTTAAGTAACATCCGGACTGTAGGGAGGATGTCGAAGAACTGCAAACCAATTTCGATTTTTCCCCTCAACAGCACTCTGACATTGATTAGTAGACGCATATTCAACAAGAAGACGTAAGGCTACGGTAAATACGCAGCGTTGCTTTTTGATCATAGTATCACTCAATTTCTTTAGCTGGGTGAAGTGACATGCCTTTCTGTCGGTTTGATTATTTTCCAGATAGTGTGTTAAGAGGACTCTAGTTCCATGAACTTTCCTGCAGACATTAGCACCTCATAGTTTTAGAAAAGCATATGAGTTGCTATGCTTCCACCTCTCCATGGACCTTTTTACCTCAGGGTTGTTTATTAATTCAAGATTAATCCACACTTAACAAAAAACTCTCAAACAATCAACTTCGTCTTACTTGAAAAATATTCAATATTTCTAATGACAGGACACGCAGTGTTTGATTCTGAAAAGGAGTCAGTCATCGTAGAGCCAAATGTTCCTGACACCTCTGCCACGGGAAGCTCCTTAGGGATAATTTTCCAAACACTACTGTGTTAAAATCAGTGTCATTCATGATCATTTGGTCAATTTTTCTTCAGTCTTATAGGATGAAATCATCCGTTTTTCTCAATGAGGTGGCATGGTGACATGATAATTGGGTTTTCACTTGAATAACCTATTAGTGACATTTGGCCACAATTTGAAATTCCTTTTCTGCTTCTTAATAGTATCACATGAAGGACTAAGATTGCCTCGTAAACAGGCATTATTTCATTTAGGAACTACATCATTTCACATTAAAGAACTGAATGATTCTTCGAGTTCCAGCCTTCTCCATGCTGTGGATTACTCCAATCCGCAACTGCCTGGAATGAAACAAATTAAAAAGTATTAGCTTTAATTAACAATATTGTAACAAAAATATTGTAGTTCACTTTGGTTGCTATGGAACAATCTACTGCTCAGACTCACGCGCCCGGCTGTGGGCGACTTGAAAAATATAACTTATTTTGCTTTTTTGCATTAACTTTAATTTTTGTGTTACTTGCTTATTTTTATTTTTAATAAAATTATTTCTTTCTCACGTGCTTTTATTAATGATTGTACTTGTATTCACCAAAGTAAACTGTAGTTATAGTTATATATATATATGGAAAGAGCTGGAACTTTCGGTGGCAATATATAAGGATAGGATAAACGCAGTTCATAGAATAGTCTTGAGTTGTATCAAGGAAGAGTTTATGTCATTTTATTTGGGTGTCGAATAACCATTTTAATTTATTCTATGCGACAATATTATTGACATATAGATCAATAATTATACTGAATAAATTCTATCTGGATTTCACTGTTATTTCTTAGTAATAATGCTTATATAGAAAAATAACAGCATTTTGTCTGTATTGTAAAAATAAACATATATATATATATATATATATATATATATATATTTACTAATGGTAATGTGTGATGGACGACAGTTATTTATGATGATAAATTGCCTTGGTGTGGAAATGATACCTGTAGACGTTTCAGGTATATTTAGTTGTAAAATTTCTCCGAATTAACCTAGAGCTACAAAACATTTACTGTGTAATTACCATGAAAAACATTTAAAAGTTACGAAGAATTTTCAAATTTCCTGAAAAAGTGCGGAAAAGACAAAAAACTGAACAGGCTCTGGTGTCAAATTGACACTGATGGACATTCTTGTGTTAAGGGAATTTTACTTTCTTCATTTACCATCCGTATGAAATTTTACATAAAAACCAAGTAATTTAAATAAAATTTTCCCTTTTAAGACTTATTAGAATGATTTAAAAAAATGCTTAAAGCAACGTACCAAGCTTATTTTTCTTTAAAAGAAAGATACACACGCACACCTAATTCCAGAAGACATGTAAAGTGAGAGGGAAAAGTGGAGAGTAACGCGGTGGGCATTTTTAATATTATTTCATTGTATAATGTTAAGGACAGCACAAATGCCTCTCTCTTTCACACACACTTTTCAATAATTAAATATTTTTTAATATAAACTGTACCTTCTTTTTTCTTCGTTTTAACCCAGATTAGGGTCAAACCTCCATCCTACTTAAAAAAATGCGTGTGTATATATTCTTATATCTTGCACATTTAGTTCAATTCTAAAATTTATAAATTTCAACTAAACATATGTATATATTCAATTAAGTGGCGCAAACTTTTGAAAATTTGTGCTAAGAATTCACCGACGTTTTGAACAATTTGTGCCAAGAACTTCAAAAAAAGATTATTTCATTTAAGCAGGTACGCGAGGGGGGGGGGGCACTTTTTCATTTTAGATAATGAAAATTTTGTCATTTGGTGACGGTGTTTGGTTCGGCAATTCCATAAGTAAGAATCAGATATAAATTATTTACTCAATTAAATAATTATCCTACTAAATTGCTTCAGTTGTTTACAAGCAATAATGAACATTTGTTGTGTGTGTGTGACATTTCTTTGTCTTTTAATAAATTTAAAATTAATTTCTAAGATATATGTTTTTTATCCAAAATTTCCCTTTCTTTTAGTATTTGACTAACAATTCATTTATTCTACAATTTGAAAGTATAAGACACACTTCATTTCCTTTTTCTTGAACAATGTAACAAAACTAGAGCTATTGAGAAGTATATATATAATGACCATAAGCTTTTACATTAGATGAAAAATAATAAACTAAATAGAAATGGGTAATAAATGCAAGCTCTGTTTCCAAATACATCAGAAATTTGGTGCCTAAATCCTTATCCAAATTTAGTGTATCCCAATTAAATTAAACTACAGCTACAACATGAGTAGGTATAATTATATCACGACTCACGGCGCAATGGTAATTAATCTCTGTTATTCTATCTTGCCTCAACTTTCAAATATATGTGAGGAAAACAATACACGTATAAATACAAATATATTAATTTAATTTTTATATATATCTGAATACAGACAGACCTCAGGAAATTAAAACGAGTTTGGTGGAAAAGTGGGATAGATAGAATAAACTAGTTTATACTGAAGAAATAGAAGGAGTGATGTAGCGAAATTAAAACAACTGAACATAAAGAAGTTGGTAAACCAATTACATGCACATTCGTTTTGATTAAATTTGAAAGTGTGTAATAAGTATCTCGTATAATTTTGTATTATTATTTTTGCTTTGCGTAATTTATAATAATTTTCTGCACTGCGTTTGATATTTAGTTTAACAGTTAAATTAAATATTTTTAAAGTTTTAATTCGAGTTTATATTTAATATTATACATCTTTTATTCAATCCGATCATCTTTTGACATTACAAGTCTCTTTGGCCTCTCATCTATTCAGGCACGTATACCTCCATGAAAATTGCCATTATTGCTCTATTTAAGAACGTGTTAGACTTTTTAAATTGGGATGGCATTTATGGTCAACCTTCACCTCAATAACTAACCGTATTTTATAGTCCAATGGATCCGGATGGCTGGAAGGCAAATCTATTTACCTTATGAAGTTCGACACATTCTTTTTGCATCATTGGTGGGTCGTCTTCGCTTTAGAAGAAGGAACAAAGTTAAAAATTCAACTATTTCCAACTGTTTTGATTGAACAGGCTTATGTTAAGGGGCTGCGCACTACTATAGATGTTGGACACACTTTTGCCATGGATTTTAGTTTTTTTTCTGGCAAAAAATTAATATCTTAGTTGCTTTCATAGCTGACACCTACCAATGAGTGGAAAGTCAGATGCCCATACACACATTTTGTCTTATCTTTAACTTCATAGACACTCATTGTGTATATAAAGTCTTTCTGGTAGTTGAATGATTCTTCGGTGACAAAAATTTTCTCGTCTGTAACTAAAATTTGTATAGAGCCTTTATGAGAATGCTCCTCCCCCAATAGTGCTTTGCCTATAAGGTACATTTGACATTTAAATAATTTTATTAGAAAATGGCCAATTATATATATATATATATATATAGTATTCAAAAACCCTTGAGTTTAGAGCTTTTCATTTACTATACGATAATGTTCTTTTTGATACCTTCTTCTGTTTAGCTGGAAAAGTCTTGCCAACAAAATAAATATTGCTAAATCTTTGACTGGTTATTTATTTGTTATCTGGTATTGGGGAACTACTGGGGTTACTGGGTAAACAACAGTGATGTCCATTTTGAGAGCAATTAGTTTCACATCAGAGATACATCCGAGATCTATTAAAACTATAAAAAGGTAGCATTGAACTCCACGGTCGTGATGGTGTTGGACTTCTTGTTTGAGAGGGAATATTTCATCTTCCCTTACAGATCTCTCCATCAGGAAACCAGAACAATGAAAACATCTATTTATCCGAATCTAATTCTGCAACAATACGTAAACTTGTTTAATAATGGATTCATATTTTTTCTTTAGGGGTGACCATGTCTTTACTGGCTAAACAAACATCGTGAAAGAATGGCCTAGATAGAAGGATGTTACCTGCATAGAAAAGCTGTTGTTTTTCTCCATTTCAACCCCATTTGGTACGTATATGATGTATTCGGTACACGAACTGCACCCAGTTATCCATCTCATATTTTCAATTAGAAACTTCGAAGTACCTCTGATACATGGTGGGATGGCTTTTTTCTCAGGACTAAGTGAGATTATATAGTACTCATGATACCTAGATGTGGTTCCGGCTGTATTGAAACTTTAACCTTGTCTGAAACTTATAATCCTCTAAAACAGGGGTGGGCAGACTTTTCTAGGGTACGGGCTACTTCTAATTTTTTCAAGGTGTAGCGGTCCACCCAGTGGCGTAGGTGTGGGGAGCTAAAAGAAAGTATACAATACAGTTGGACCTCCATTTTACGAATTTCTCTATTTAGCAAACCTTTTCCTGGAACCAAGAACATTTTCCAATTTTCTTCGTAACATTACTTCCAAATAGCGAAGTACATTTTCTATTCAACGAAATTTTCTCTTTTGATTCGATTTTTTCCCGTATCTTTTAAAATACCGTATTTACTCGAATCTAAGACGCACTTTTCCCCCAATGTTAATGCATGGCTTAGAATCGGAGAGAAAAAAAATTGGTTGGAAGGTGTATTTAGAGCAATTACACCTTCATGAATGTATTTAAAAGTTTTTAATACAGATAAAATAATTAATTATTCCCTTCTTATTAGTTTTCCTTTTAAATTTATTTCAATTTCGTGAAATTGGATATTGATCAACCATTTTAGATTATTTTCAATTTTCACAAAATTTTGTTGAGAGTTTGGGGCGTGGCTTAAATTCGAATAAATATGATATTTCCGAACTTTTGGATAATGCAATGATTATTAGGTATTAGTGAAGCGGCGGTCATCCGAAAATGTCTTCGCGGTCCACCGGTCGATCGCGATCAACTTGGTGCCCACCTCGGCTCTAAAATAACGTTTCTCACACTGTGGGATGCAAACATTTTGGGGGGGGATAATTCTATGTGAGGGTGCGAGCATATTGAAAAGTTAAAGATAAAAATTATTTAAAAAAGTTTTTAATATACTGAATTGAAAAAAACAAAATACATTTTAAGTTATGAAAGAAAAATTTAACTCAATTCCTTCTTAGGTCAACAAAGAAAACTTTATTTTAGTTACTTTTTATTAAATATTTACAATTAATATATAAATGTGTATATACATATGGCAGAATCACAATAGTAAGTGACAAAATAGAAGCGCTTTTCCTTGAAATTTGCTATTTTCCCTTCTATATAGAGTGTTAAACTACTTTTTTTTTTTTTGTTATTACTATTTATTTATAAATTAAATTTAGTTTTTTTCTAATAAAATAGTTTAGTTAAAAAAACCACATTCTCGGAAATTAGGCCAACCCAGGTGGCATTCGAACCCATGATCTTTGGATTAGAAGTACATCGCGCTACCAATTACGCTACATGAACACAGCGAAGGATTTTCTTTTGTGTATATTCTGTTTCACTATAATTTTTGTTACAATTTATTAATTTTAATTAAACTAAAATTAATTAATATTGGAAAAAACTGTATTAACAACAAGTATCAACCACTACATGTTTTAAAAAATGTATTTGAACTTGAATGTATGATAAAAAAAGTATTTTAAAAACAATTGAAAATTTAAACTATGCGTTCATATAGATTATATTTAATATATAAATTATATTCATATATATAGGAAGAGAGGGAGCTAATAATAGGAACTGAAAAAGTAATATTAAGTATTTATTACGAAGTAACATACGCAAAATTAAATGTTTTTATTGATTTTTCCCATGGTTTATAAATAAGGTCGAGTTAGAGTAAAAGTACGTTAGACATTCAATGCATTGCCATTGTATGAGGGGATACAATAAAAATTATAAATGAAAATTTGGCTCATCAATATTAAAAGTTTGAGAGAAGCACCAACTTAACATTTTCACACAAAAATTATACAAAGATTATTTACATAGAGTGAGTGAGAGAATATTAACGCTGCACTATTCAGTTACAAGAGAGTTTTTTGCGGCGGACCTTGTAATTTTGTACTGTGGACAAAAACGAGGACGACACATGTGAATTGGCATCCCCTCTCCTAATTACCATACCAACGCTCCCCTACACAGAGGTTGTTTAGTGGCACTGGGCTTGAACTCATGACACGCCAGCCACGAGTCCGTTATTTTGTCCAACTAGGCTACCGCAGACACTCTTTACATAGAAGATGAATTCTCAAATTTGCAGAAAGAATTTCCTTTTTCATACTTGTGTGTTGCCGTAACAGTTTCTGAATGTGAGGTTAAATACATGTTTTTATCTATCGCATCATTTGAAGACTGATTAAAATAGAAATATTTTAAAAATTCAAGAATAATTTCAAATAAAAAAAACTTGTAATATCTTGATATCACAGATTAATAAGAAATTTATCTTTCACATCGTCAAGTTTTTCACTAATAATTGATTGTTTCTCTGAGAATTCAATGCTGCATTGCTAAAAAAAATATATTTGTCATTGATTGAAATATTTTTTAAAAAGGAATAAAGAGAAAAAACTATTTCCAAAGAAATTAATTTCGGAACAAATGTGATAAGTGTTTTCAATGCTATCAAAATTGTATTCTAAAGAATCAAACATAGGATAAATTGCAAAAAACACTCATCCACACATAATAAAACGCTGAATTCCGGTAAAAAATTACATTTTTACAACCGGGTGTTAAAAAAAACATTATACTATTCGGAAATTAAACCCAAAAAAGATTTTATGGTTTTCTTTACAATCTTATCTCAACTTCGCGTTAAAATTGAATTGGTGGTATTGTAATTCATGTGAGGCACTCTGATTGTAAAATGAAAAAGGTATTTTGATTCTTTCAAGTACAATGAATCCTCTGATATTTTTATACATTCGAAAGGTAGTCATTTCCCGTATTAAATGGTTTAAAAGATCTCGGTAAAAGAAGAAAGGAAATCTATGAAATAGAAAAATTCATAAAATGAAACTTTAGTTGTCCCTTTATGCGACAAAATGAATTTTCAGTCATTTTCTTACGCAATAAAGTACAATCTCTTCAAGATTCGAGATAAATACTGGAGTTCATTTGAAAGATGTGTTTCGTACCGTTTGAGGAGAAGAGGTATTTTTTTTTTAAATTTTCATCTTTATTCAAGATTTGTATTAGTGAGTTCAAAATTATTTAGGCCTTGCTTATAAAAATTTGGTATTTTAGAGCGAAATTAAATATCATGTATTGAATAACTTCCAGTTTAATTGCTTATGAATTTCTTATTTATCTCTTGAATATGTGTTCAATTGTTCCGAAACCATTATAGATCAAATTTTCATATCTTCTGCTTTTAAAATGTAGATAAGTAAAAATGTGTGTGTGAAACATTGAATATAGAAACATTTAAATTTTGTCATTTAGTTAATTGATTTTTATTATTTATTCACAAAGTAAAATGAAATATAAATTTACTAGATTCTTAAAAATCAAACTCCTTCAAATTAGATATATATCTCTTTGACAGATCACATCTTAAGTTTAGTATGCATATATGTATATATATTGGTTTTGTTGTGTTTGAATATTTAGTTAATTCCGCGTATTATTTCAAAATTTATAATCACGTCGATAAAGTTTGAAAATTTGAAGAAGGAGAAGTCATATACACAGTTCAACTTGAATCAAATTTGCAAGGCGCATTCCCAATAGCCCTCATGTAGCTGTGATTTACAATTATTAAACAGCTAGATTTAATGATGTAACTTCTAATTTTCTGTAAATGTCCTTCATTTCATTAAAATACCGCAATATAGAAAGAAGGATGCATGTTAAATCTGTTGAAGCTGGAAAGTTTGTCTGTTTTGTGTAGATATTTGCAGAGAAGTGTGTCAAATAATCGTTACTTTACAAAGTCCAAAATTATGACATCCGTTTGCAATAAATTTCAATCTACTTATGGAATTATTAAAACAATTATCAAAAATAAATCCTTCAGAAAATCCTTCTTTTGGAACTTTCCCCTTGTTTCGTTCCAAGTAGTGTTAAAAACTAAAAAAAAAATACTAAAATTTAAATCTGAGTTAATGACTTTAAGTTCAAGAAATGCAAATAAACATAATCTATACAAGGAACAAATATTTCTAATGAATATGAACTGTTTCGTACGTTCTTGTGGTAGCCTGGATGGTAGCCTGGGGGTCATAATCACGAGTTTACATCCGGTGTGTTATGAGCTCGAGCCCTTAAGCCACTGAAGCCCTGCCGTGTAGAGTGACTTATGAACATTAAATATGCTACGGCTCAATGTCCTCCCGTTGGCGTGTAATGGTAGCTCAGGTTTCGTCCTCGTTACTGCACTTCTTACATTTAAAATTACAAAGTTATGGATTCGACTTGACAAAGCCCTGATGACCCTGAAAACCCCGATGTATAAAGAAGCTGATTTACGCCAAACTTGGCGTGGCTCAAATTTCTCATAGCATGTTGCGAAAGTAATGAAAGAGATGTACCGCGCGGCTCAGGTACCATCCTCGTCACTTGACTCTGGCTCAAATTATAATGTCCGTTGCTAATAGTTCTTACGTTGATTTAGAGTATGACGTTCGTAAACACTCAATCCTCAAAAGGATTGAACGAAGGCGACTGAGGCATTTTACAGTCATGTGATCCTGCATATTTCCAATTTATTTTCTAAAATAGGTGGTCCTAATACTTTTTAAAGATTTTTTAAGAAGATAAACTTAATTTTTATTACCTTTATTTTCAGAACTGTAATATCAAACCCGTATCAGTTGATTTCAAAAACGTGTGTTAATGCGATTTTATAGTAAGAGAAACATTGCTCCATAAATTTTTTTTCGAACTGTATAGTTAAATTTTTTTTTTTTTATTTTTCCAATAATAATATCATACTAGGATAATTCTAGACCTTTTAGTACAGGACTTCATTATTTAAACTACAGTCAAGTGACCAGATCAACACTTGATCTGAAACTAATTTCTCCTAACCGAGGAGGACCTTGATGACAGCACTTGACGTCAAGGGATGTCATCTCCTCATATCATGCGTCTTGATGGATCCTTCCTTGAAATTATGGGTCTGATAGACCCTCCTTTAGCATCAAGGGAGGACCCATGAAGACCCAAGATTTTTAAAAAAAATAGTTTCATTCGTGATATTCTGGTAAATAAAATTCATCGATTAGTTACTCCATTAAGTTCTTAAGTTCTTAGAAGTAGCACGTAGTTTATTAAAGACAAACCTCATCATTCTAAACCACGCTTAAGTACCAAGGTTATTACATCAAATGGAATTCAATTTTCCAACCTTCTCTTGTGACTGTGATAGCCTAGTGTGTAAAATATCGGATCCTGGGTGGTATGTCATGAGTTCGAACTCATTACCGCTAAAAACCCGCCGTGTAGGGAGCAATGCACGTTAAATCTGTAGAGAGCGCAAGCTTCTCCCCATTGGTGTGTGTAGTTAGGAGAGGGGTGCCAACTCAGGTGTCGTCCGCGTCACTTGACCATGGCTCAAAATTACGCGGTTCATCGCCAAAAGTTCTCGTGTAGCTGAACAGTTCGACGTTAATATTCACTCACTCACTCACTCCAACCTTATCCGCAACACAAAAGTGAGAATTTGAATCTCAAAAGATTTCACGTGTATTAATCTCATCAGGACCTATATAAATGATTGAACTGACATAATTCTGGCCACGATTACATGACCATAACCCTCTCTCTGGAATTAAAATTATGAAGATCGTATCCCCAAAAGTAGAATTTTGATTTCCTCAAACTGCATGTCCAGATTAGATGAACAACTAAGCATCTAAGTCCTTGAGGAACGTTACGTAGAAGTTAAGCATAATACATCAACTACATGTCTTTATCAGGTGGCTACGGTAGCCTTGTGACCATGACAATGAAAACGTGATCGGCGATATCGAGTCCCGGGATCAAAGCTTTATTTTCCTGTAAACCGCCATGTAGATTTACTGAAACATGTTAAATCTTCCATTGTTCAAAGCCCTTACGATTTGATTTCGGAGAGTGGGGCACTGTTTCGGGTGGTTTTCTAATCGCTTTGTAAAGGTCCATCGTAGCAAATTTCCTCTAATCCACATGGGAAATCTTTTACGAAAAGTTTTTTCCGAGCCTCTTCTTGTGAAAGAATCATGAGTATAAATAATGCACGTTGAAAGGATGTAGTTAAAATTCCTTTTGTTGGCCTGATATGAAAGTTACAAAAATCGGGTACCAGCTCAAGATTCATTCTAGTTAATTGACTTTTGTTTAAAATTTCGAGATCCTCACCAATTCCTCTTGCATTGCTTTGAGCAGTGCTTCTGAACTTCAATATTCGTGACCCAAAATTCAATAATAATTTTCATGGCAACAATCCTCCTCAATACAATTACAATGCATTGAAGTCAATTAAATACAATTTGATGGTAAAGCTACAATACGAATATAACTTTCTTAAGGGCCACCGGCTGTAAACGTCTCGCTCAGCCAAAGTATTAATTTCTGGACGTATATTTACGTCTTTCAGCAGTACTATTTTGTGTCCTGCTATCCATAAAATTATCCCGAAACTTTCGAATGCAATAAAACGACTTTGATAGTGTGTGTGTTTGTGAAAGATTGACTTATTTCACAGGATTTGCTTAGTCTCCCCCCGTGGCCGCGGTAGCCAAGTGGTCTAGGCATCGGATCGTGGCTAGCATGTCATGAGTTCGATCCCAGTAGCACTGAAGACCCGCCGTGCGCCGTGTAGGGGAGCGATGCACGTAAAATCTGTCGAGAGCTCAAACGTCCTCCGTTGGTGTGGTAGTTAGGAGAGGGGGCCAGCCTCAGGTGTCGCCGCGTCAACTGAACCATGGTTCAAAATACGCGGACCGTCCCAAAGCCCCCGTGTAGCTGAATAGTGGGACGTTAATATTCACTCACCCCCCCCCCGAAAAAAACCGATTGTCTATGAGGAAAGCGATGGCATTAGGGAGTGTATCACGTAACTTTTTATCGGCAATTA
>BMAO01002716.1:0-17914 GCA_019973975.1 Trichonephila clavata
GCGTGTGCCCCAAGATTCCTTATTCATTTTCAGGATGCATTTGGCATGGACATTAAAGGCAGTGTTGCAACGGCGTTCACATTGATTTTTATTGCAAACGAGATCATCAATCGTGAAATACACATCATGAGGCATACGCATGTGTAAGATATACACCTTACGTGGGTTATCTACACGAGCAAAAGCAATTTCCATGGGTAATTTGTAGCCGTTATTACAACGAATATATGAGACTTCAGCACAATAATCCATGTTTAAAAGGCAATTGAAAAACTCTCTTGAAGTGAAGTCCCAAGCTAACAGTTGTAAAATCAAATAAAAATTGCAAAGTCTTGTCAAGCATTTAAAGTCAAGCTAAGTAAAAAAAAAAAAAAAAAAATTTTTTTTTTTTTTTTTTTTACCACCAAAATATTTTTCTTACCATCCCAAAAATATTCATCAACAATTTTTTTGCATTTGAAAACAACACCTGTCCCAAAGTTGCCATCTCAGGCTTTATATCCGTTCGTCGCTCCAATGGCTCTGCTGGTATATCGGATCTGGCTACAAGTGGTTTATTGAATCGCCTCCTTGATTCCATTCTTTCTTTATCGCAATGTCGTGTCCAACAGATGTTGAAACCCTTCCACAGACATGACATCTGTATAATGAAATACATTCAATACATCATTTTCAATCACCGTCTCACCATCCATTAAACGTCCTTTGTAATCCACATAAAGCCCTTGTAAATTGTAGACCATTTTGTAATAACTATATCCCGGTTCCCAAATCTTGGACGCGTTACTCAAGGCCTCGGTAGCCGTTTTCGCATGTACTACGGCTTCTTTGGCTCTTAATCCTTCCCAAAACGAATGTTTTACAAATACATCGTTCTGATACCCGATAGATCCAAACATTTGATACAAGTGCTCAAAACTCCCTTTGGCTCCCGACAACACTTGGGTCACTAAACATCCACTACTCCTCTCGGCTTTTTCTTGAAACACTTCCAAGGACTCGCGTCCCCATTCATACAAGCTTTGCATTTCTTGCAAAGTCAAAGCAAAACACATTTGTCTTTGCAATACCTCCAAATAAAATTGCCTCAGTTGATCAATGTACTCAAAGGCTTGTTGCGAGCCATAACAATCATACAACACTTGAAACGTTTTGCTTAAATCACTCTGTTTGTAAGGCAAAAAATGAATATCGTTAAATTTGGCAAAATACACCACCAGCATATCTTGAGTCGGAGTCAGTTTCGGTCCTTGCATGACAAAACAGCCCAGTTGAGATTCTGGATTTAAAATGGTCGCGCATTCGGCTTGCGAGAGCGCATTCGGTACCAAATACAAATTACATTCATCTCCATCGAAATCAGCGTTCATGGCTTGCACCACTTCCAAAGGAATGCCAAAACAATCATACTCCCAACCCGGTGAATGGACTTTTAAAGCAATAAAATTTCCGGGTTGTAACGAGGGCATCCGATTCAAAATAATCCATTGATTGTGGATATTAAATTTTTTCACCACGTGGGCTGGAAGTTGAATTTGATTGGGGCGTAAACTGGCATCCGGCACAATCATGCCTCTCATGGATAAGATGCACCTTTTCCCAAACGCTACTTGTCGAATCAAGGTGGATTTTCCGCACGACCGACGCTGTAAACTCCCATAATTGAGAGGGGTTTCTAAAATTTGTTTGTAAAATAAACCCACTTTACTGGGAGATTGAACAGTTTGGGTCCGACTCGTCATGGGTAACCCTTGCACAAACTTCATAATCTTTTCATACACCAAGGTGGACACCACTTGCCAAAAAATGGGATCCGGTAACACCAAAAAATCTTGATCCATTTTCAATTGGGCTTGAGCCTTTAAACGTTTCAGAATGGGCAGTTCAAACGCATATTTAGGGGTAGGTACGGCAAACGATTGAACGGGATACGTTTTAAATTGATTGTTGTAGTAAAAATGGCCACAGCACAAGGTATAAGGAATGAGGGGTAAACATGTCTTGCACACTGAACACTTGTCCGCAAAAGGATGATCTTTGCGCCAAGCTTTGAGCAAATCAATCACTTGTTGGGGTGTTTTTTGAACAGGACAATCGTTTAAAGACAAGATTGAAAAAGAATACTGGTCCACCGACATGTCGCCAGAAAATTATCCGAGACGTAGAGATGGAAGTGAATATTATTCCAAAAGAAAGAAACCTTTTATCAAGGATCCCTTGTCGGGAGCGGAACGGTATGCTAGAGATAAAGACGGTAATCAGTTGTACCCAAATTCAGAGAAACCTTTTGCTAGAAACAAACACAATGAAGAATATTATGCCAGGGATGTTCAGGGAAATGAATGGTATCCCCTTCAACATGGAAAATCTGTAATCATACAGGATACGAACGGCAGGTTTTACCTTGCCAAAAGGTCCGATGGTAGGGAAAGATACCCACGAGACGCCAAAGGAAACGAATATTATTTGCAGAAGGATGGGAAACCTTTATTATTGAGAAAAGAAAATGGAGAATATTACTTGGCACGAAACCGCAAAGGGTATAAATTAATTCCTTGGAATTTATTAGCCGCGTTTGCGAACGATAATGAACCGTTCTTGTTTACAAAAGATGTTTTGGGAAATAATGTCTACGTTCGCCAGTCAGAATTGCCGCAAAAGCTAAGTGCGCTATGCAATTGCGTGTGTAATATATTATTTGATTGTCCAAAAGCCTTAAGCGCTTTAGGATGTTGCTTGCTCAAAGGAATTTAAACCTTGGAAAAAAAAAAAAAATTTTTTTTTTTTTTTTTTATCATTTAAAGAAATTTTACCTGTCTGAGCGTTCTAGAGTCAAGAAAGTCTCTTCACCATGTTACCGCTTACGTTGTTGAAATGGAAAAGTCGTGATGTCTCTCCCAAGAGTCATAGTTTCTTGATTGATTTCAACCAAATCCACGTTCGCAACTTATTTTTATTTTGTTTTGCCCTCAGCATTTCCCGTCAATATTTTGGTGAAAACATCCACTGTCAACTGGATGGTCACAAAGTGAGTCAGTCGTTTTTGGACACCAAATGTTTCATCAATGGGACTTTGACCAATTTTTCAGGCGTGGAGAACCCGATTCTTCCCGTCTTGTATCATGATTATTACCAATGGGTCTCCATTGTGCTGTTGTTACAAGCCCTTTCCTTTCATTTACCCTTTCGACTGTATTCCAAAACCCTTCATTCCTATGTACAAGAGTTGACTATTCAGAAAGTGGAACCCTCTGAATACGATCGAGTGTTTCAGGTCATTACCGCCTCTCAAGGCCATGGCATGTTTTGGAAACTATGGACCTTGGAATGTGTGTATGCTGCACACCTCCTCTGCCAAATAGTGCTGTTAAATGTGTTCTTTCATCGTGTGTGGTCCTTATCCAGCTGGTCCTGGTCTGCCATTCCAATGTTGTTTCCGGACATGGGAACCTGCCTCTATGACTATTTTTCAGGGGGAGGGCAAACGACCGGAAGGTTTCGTTGTTTACTCCCTCTGAATAGTGTCTACCGAAAAATATTTTGGGTGGTGTATGGTTTGTTTGCCAGTCTCCTAGTGCTGCATACAATCTTTTTTCTGTATCGTCTGCTGCTCACCATACGAAAAGGTCCAAAATGGATCAACATGTGGTGGAGTCTGCAAATTGCTACCAGCGTGTCAAAAAGCTGGCACGGGAAACAAGTGTTGCATAAAAAATGGAGACGTTACACGGACAATGAAACGGACTATGTCAGCATGGAGTTGCAAAAAGTAGAATGTAACAATTAAAAAAATAAAATGAAACTGGGAATGAATGCTTACAACCAGAAAATACAAATTACAAATATAATTGTCAAACAACTGACAATGTAAAAAAAAAAAAAAAAAATTTTTTTTTTTTTTTACTATATTACATCGTTCAAAGTGTCAACCGCTAGAATCAAGTATCATCATGGACAGTCAACTCTGCCTCAATGTCTTTACACGAGAGATGGAACAACACGACAATCCCCATTTGACCTTTGAGACGCTCGTCCTGCGCCTTTTGAAACGCGTGTCTCACTCCTTCCATCTACCCTGGTCCCACGTCTTGGAAGTGTCTCGCCAAGCGCCCTATTTGATGGATCCCCATCTCCACCAGGATTTGCTTCACATTTGGACTCTCCGTTCCAAACAGGCCACGTTGGATGAGCAGCATTGCGTCGAGCGTATTTTGGGTCGAGACAATGTGCGCTCCTCGGATCTGATCAAGTTGGCGAGCATTTTACAGAAAATCAGCGATCCCAAAACAGTGTACGAATTCTTTGCCATGGACGGCTACCAGGGAGAGGATCCCAAGAAATATATCGACCTGTTTCGCTACGAGGCCGAAGAGGCGCGTGGCAAACACGTCCGAGCCGTCCGTCAGTTGTATCGCTCGGGGCTCGTGCAGACCCCTCACGAATGTCGATCCTTTTTGGAAAGTATTTTTGAGGGAACGCGCCCCGAATCGAGAGACGGGTACGTGGTCCAAGAGCAGGTGGCGGAGATTGCGGAATGGCGCCGTGAACAGCAGACGAAAAAGAAGCGACCCCTGGAGACCAAAGAAGAATGTGTCAAGAAAAGTGCTCCTGGAAACCCATAGTTGAAATTTCATAATTTGAAATAGTAAACCCATAGTTTGAAACCCAAAGTTTGAAATAGTAAACCCATCGTTTGAATTCCATCGTTTTAATTCCATCGTTTGAAACCCATCGTTGAAATTCCATAATTTGAAATAGTAAACCCATAGTTTGAAACCCAAAGTTTGAAATAGTAAACCCATAGTTGAAATTCCATAATTTGAATTCCATCGTTTTAATTCCATCGTTTGAAATGCATCGTTTTAATTCCATAGTTTGAAACCCATCGTTTGAAATTGTAAACCCAAAGTTTGAAACCCATACTTTGACACCTAACCAACAAACTGTTGTCATCTCGTAGAAAACAAGGTGGAGAGATTATGGATACCATGGAATCCACATCTTGGGCCAATGCTAAAACTCCTTTGCAATTCATCTCTCGTCACCAACCAGGAGGACTAGCCGCGTTGGCGGTGGATGAATCGGAATGTGTGGTCGTCATGGACACACTCTGGTTTCGATATCCTCTCGTGCCTGAATGGGAGACGCGAGTGATGGCCGCGCTCGTGGAATGTAAAATCATGGACGTGTATGTGGCGGGCTTGTTGTTGTCTTTGAAAAGAATGGCCCCCGAAGAGATGAACGTCTATGTGGACCCAGAACCCAATAAATTGAAATATCCTTGCAAAATGTGCCATAAAAAGAGTTGTGCCGTCACCAAAGCCTATTTGTTGTGGAGACGTTTGACGAAACGAGAACCCTGTAATCTGATGCATGGGGACTCTTGAAAAGAAGGTTAAACCCATCTCGTTAGGACCCGAGGTTGGAGAAAAAGGAACCCTTCACGGATAAATCTCTAAGATTAGTATTGAATCATGAAAAAACTCACCTAATGTTGTGCAAGCATGACTGGATATCATTTCATTGCATCCCAGAGTACAAGAAATGTTTTCCAAAGAAAAAGTGTATTAAAGAAAAACTTTTGAAAACAATTACCAAGTCAAGTAAAAAAAAAAAAAAAAAAAAATTTTTTTTTTTTTTTTTTACAGAATTTATAGTGCTTAAAAGATTGAGCTTTCAACTCAAGCTTTCATTTTCTTTGCAGTGTTGTAAACATCATCATTATGACTTTGAATCTTTACTAGGTAAATTGAAAAAACAACATTCCCTTTTTTTCATAAACATTTCTCCTGTGACCGAGCTTTCATGTACACTCAAAACCAAGCCATGTTTAGTGATATTGCCAATCAGTTTTCCAAAGAATTGGAACCTCTGCGTTTACCCTTGGAACACATCCCCCCTTCCCAACGGCCCTTGAAACTCTCCCAATGGATTCATTACATTCTCCTGTCCAACCATATCAGGCTCACTATCAAGTTAACCTCCCTGATACAAAAGAATGTGGACGCATTGTCCGCACCCCACCCCTCTGACATTCAACACTGGTTGGATGCTTTGAAACCCGAGGGAAAGATCAATTTAGTCACGGAATCCTACCTCCTTTTGTTGTTTATGTTGCATCTACGTTTCATCTATGAAAAGTTTCCAGTGAAAATGTTTGAAATTAAATTGATTGCTCTCAAAGTGGCCGAATCCCATCTGAACGCTCTGGATCAAGACCGTTCCCGTCTCTATTCTGTGGCGATCCTGGGTCTCTCGGCTATAGTGTTGGGGGGATGTTTATACAAATTATGCAGATGAAGAGAGCGTACATTCAAGAGGCATGGGCAAGAACGGAAAGAGATTCTTTGGAGGGGTGAAAGTGACTGAAACACTATGCAGATGAAGAGAGCGTACATTTAAGAGGCATGGGCAAGAACGGAAAGAGATTCTTTGGAGGGGTGAAAATGACTGAAACACTATGCAGATGAAGAGAGCGTACATTTAAGAGGCATGGGCAAGAACGGAAAGTCCTAAAGAGATTCTTTGGAGGGGTGAAAATGACTGAAACATTGTCCAAGAAAGTAGACTAAAAGAAATCAAACATTTTTACTCTATCAAAAAAAAAAAAAAAAAATTTTTTTTTTTTTTTATTGTCCTAGTACAAATTCTTGCAAGCTTTAATTTGTATTCACATTCATACCAGTGTTGTCGAATTGACTTTTATTCTAAGAGTCTCAACCAGTGTGCAGGAAACTGCCAAAAGGCTTCCTACCTAGCCTATTGATCCCTACTAGGATGATACGTTCCAGACCCAACGATTCCAGCTCTCTCCATGACGAGCCTGGCCCACACGAAGCCAATGCTTCTAGCTCTCTCCGTAGCGAGCTTTCCCCACACGAAACCCACGATTTCAGCTCCCTGAGTAGCGAGCCTTGCCCAAGCCACGATTGCTCTATCTGTTTAAGTAGCGATGATACGGAATGGTACCTACTGAGTCAATGTCAGCACAAGTTTCATTCCAATTGTTTAAAACAATGGGTTACAAGCGGTAAAAATACATGTCCCTTTTGTCGTCGTAAATTATGTAAACGAGATAAAACGGCTATTGGATGTGGTCCATCTGGATACAGATTTCGTATTTTTGGAGATTTACTGAGCGGTGAACCCTTATGGGTGACTGAAGCCATCTCTTCCGACACGGAATCGGACCTGCCTTCAGATTCTGACATGGAAAGTGTTGCTGAATCTGAAAATGAAGATGTATCCGTATTAGAGTTGTTACCCAACACAATGGGTCAATTGATAACAGAGATGCTTGAATCTGTCAATAGATTCTAACATTGAAAATGGTGTCGAATCTGAAAAGGACCTGCGTTGGGACCCAACACAATGCACTCATTTATAACAGATTTGTTTAAACGTGTCACTAGACAGGCTTAAACTTTTCACTAGACACCCAAAAGAGAAGGATGTACCCTAATGGACCCTACAAATTTCCTACAACCTTACAAAAACAAACTAAGAATGCAAGCATGAAACTCTGAAGCTTAAAAAAAAAAAAAAAAAAAAATTTTTTTTTTTTTAAATTCATCTTTATATGCAAGCTCACACTCTATTCATTTATTCTCAGCTGCTCAATTTTTTTTCTTGTCATGGCTACCCAACCCAATTGCGACTATCTCGTTTCCATCGAATGGATGCGCTACCAATCCCAATGGGTTCCTTGTCGCATCTTTCTTCAAAGTCCGTTTGATAATAAACAGGTCGAGATTCGTCCGACTCTGGGAAGCTTGCAATCCTTTACCTACTCTGATGTCCTCCGAAACTTGCAGCAAGCTCCTTCCCTGTTCAGAGACCACAATGGTTGGGATCACAGTGATATCGTGCGAGTACCTCAAGACGAGTTGGAACACTTTCTCAAGTACCATTTGGTCAAAGATTATTTGGAGAGAAACAACCACGGATGGGAGTTGGTGATTGGAGCCACCGATCTCGCCACCTACATGTATTTGGATCCCATTCTACCCGAGGTGATGCATTATGTTGGAAAAGAGCACCAAGCGGATGACATGGTCCACGAAACGATGAAACAGTTTAACTGGGAGGGACAAGTCACCCATGTGTAACCTCCTACCCACTTTGAAAAAAATTCCAAACGAATGGACCCAGTAGAAGGAAAATGTCAAAGAGAGAGAAAATGTTTAAACGTGAAGAGAAAAAATGTATAAGCTTGAAGCGAAAAGATAATGTGTAAGCTTGAAGGGAATTGTAAAAAAAAAAAAAAAAATTTTTTTTTTTTTTTTTTTTTAGAGAGAGAGTTGAAATACTTGAGCGAGTCTTGCTACTCAAGACACTTTTATGATGATTGAAATTTACAAATCACATTGTCGTTATTACATTATTGTTCCACGAGTCATCTTTCCCACCTTTGTGGACAAGTATGTATTACCGTGTCGAGTCGGCACTCGTCTGGAATTTTCTAGTTTACCCCTCCATTTTTTTTCTCCTGGTGTTCTCAAGTGCCAATTTGAACGCACCGAGACTGGATTTTGGTACCTACAGAACCATCCTTTGATCACTCCCCATGTCACGGAGGAGGGCACGGTGCCCTTGGAGGCCATGCGAGACTCTATTCTACCTACCCTCGTCTCGTATTTTCCCCAATTGACCCTGACCTATCACGACACCACCCTGGATGTGTGGCCCCACACCAACACCTTTTGGGCCCGAAAGCGATTATTCCCTCATCATTGGAAGGTAAATGCGTATCTGCAAACGAAATCGTTGAGACGGGCTGAACATCAGGACCAGAAAGTCTTTACCAGCCTCAACGATCTGTTGTTGGGGGAAGAAGATTGGGTTCGAGCCCTGTTGCCGAATGGAAGTGGTGAGCCCTAAGCAAGACACGATGAGTTCCCTGGTCATGCGCCACGAGAAGAGCACCACGCGGAATACACCTTATACGATTCCTTCCCCTAAGGAGGGTCAAAAACATTTTGAACACGAGATAAAGTTTACGTGGCAAGAAAGAGATCCTCAGGTTCCCCGACCCGTGGCCGTCGTGAGACCCATGACTGTACTGCAAAGGGTGCATGTGTCACCCTCTCCCTCGAATAGACCTTCACCTCAAGGGGAACCGTTTTGCAAAGAGTGCATGTGTCACCCTCGAATAGACTTTCACCTCAAGAGGGAACCGTTTTGCAAAGAGTGCATGTGTCACCCTCGAATAGACTTTCACCTCAAGAGGGAAGGAGAAGATGGACCTTTACACCGGTAGTGTAACAGAAGGATTTTAAAAGTTTTTTTCCACGACTGTAAAAAATGTTGTCTATCGTCCAAGTGAAACAATAAAAAAAAAAAAAAAATTTTTTTTTTTTTTTTTTTTTATGCTTATGTGTTTGACTTGGATAATCTTAAATTTCCAGAATTATTTTGGTGTGCTGCTGACATGTCTCTCAGGACGCTTTACACGTGTATAGATTCCTCCAAGGATATTGTCGTCCGTTGTCCCCTTTGCTTTGAATCCATGACCTTTGGTCATTACTATTACACCCATGCTTTGGAAGAACATTCTTTAAAGAATCGCCTCGAGTGCGTTTTTTGCATGGGATTGACCTCTTGGCCTCGTGGGCAAAAAATGAAGCGTGAGAATATAAAACATGTCGTGGAATGCTTGAAAGGCTTTGTGGCTCAACGGAAAGACGATGACCCCCTCCCGGATGACGACGATTCAGACGTCCTGTGCGAGTGCTATTCCTTTGTCTCGACGCCCCACTCCCTGTATGATCGTTGCAAAGACCCCACGTTTGTTGGATTTTACGATTCCGTCTTTGAAAAACCCGACTTTTGGCCCCGTGGCATCGAATTTAGTGACGCCAGTGGTTTGGGAAAGGACATTCACGGCATCATTCAACGCTACCTGTGCCAAGACCTGGATTGGTTTCACATTATGGTGAAACGCGACGTCTTTCCTCACTTTTGTCAGGAAATGGAAGCCATTCGTGACGAATTGGTCCTTTTACCCTTCTGGTGTCTGTGTGACGGATTAGAGGGTCACATACAACATCGACACATGATTCTGGCTTGTGAAAAGGAGAGCTCGTTTCAAGACATTTGGAAACATAACATTCGTTATGATGTCCCCCACATGGGACGGGCCAAGAAATGCGTCCAAATTCGAGATGCGTTTCACTTGGCTCGGACCCTGGTGTACGTGAGCCAGCCCAAGGCCACGTGTGATGGTAGGATCCCAGACAATGTAGAAGAAGGGAAACATACCTCCATTTCCATATCAATCGACCTATGCATCCCCATAGCATTGCCGTTTTATGCACTCTGTTTCCCGACGGGATACACAGGTTACTCGCGGAGCAGAATGGGAACAAGAATGTGGTGCGGTGGGATCCCTATGCTCAACGTGGGCCAGACCATGGCGTCATTTGAAATGGGGGGTCCCCATTCAAGTGACGGGTTGGAAGTTTATCCGTTGCAAGATTCCCTTGGAAGGCGAAACGTATTGGACGTTGTACGGTGACAAGAAAATACATTTCAAAGAGTCTCTTTACGTTCTCAAGGACGAACTGTACGTTTTGTCTCCAAAGCAACAAAATGTCATGAATCAAATTAAGGAAATGAAGGAAAAGATGCAAAAGGAACGAGACGATTATTGGAAACCCATCGTGGCCGATTTAAAGAGGGAATGCGACGTTTTTAAAAACGAGTGGACATTCAAAGAAAAAAAGTGGAAAGCCGAAAGAAATGTTTTGACATTGGAACGAGACACCTTTAAAGCCGAAAGAAATGTATTTAAGATTGAAAGAGATGTACTACAGACTGAAAGAGATGCACTGAAGGCTGAAAGAGATGTATTAAAGACCCAAAGAGATGTATTAAAGACCCAAAGAGATGTATTTCAAGTCGAAAAGGATAGTTTGTTGATGGAAAATGTTGGACTGAAAAGAATGTTGATCCAGTAAACTCACATGAGATGGTAAAACTTTTAGTGGCTTTCAAAGGAATTTCTCTTTGGCACCCTAGGTGAAAATACCTGCAACACATGTAAACAGGGTTTTAAAAACCTCAAAGTCTGTCGTGAAACATGTGTACATTTTATGTTAATGTAAAAATGTGTCGCGTTTTTGGTACACTTTATGGACTCTAAAAACGTGTCGTGGTTTGGTCATTGTTTTATGACAGTTGTTTTAATCCATAAAAAATTTTAAAAAAGTGTTTTTTTGTTGTTTTAATCCATAAAAAATTTTTAAAAAGTGTTTTTTTGTTGTTTTTTTGTAATTACTTTACTGTTTTATGAATACATACATCCCTTGGATGGGTGGTTGTTACTTTTCATGCCTTATGACACCTTTCTCTCTTGGGTCTGGTGGCCAACGTGTCCCGACCCCTTTGAATACCTCTCATGTCCCTGGTTCAAAATGACGCCACCTTATTTACCCAAACATTTTTACCCTACACTCGTTACTTTTCTCGCTTTCCACGCGTCGTATCCACTTTTGCGCTCCACGTTGAATCGTGGGGGGCTTTTCGTAGGCCTCACAGGGGCCCCAGTGCCTTTACCCTTCCCCTATGGCCATCCCTGTCCAATAGGAAACGTCTCTCGTTTTACAGTCCTAGGCTCCCTACAATCGGTCGATTATCCTTTCCCCCAATGATTGAAAACGATCTTTTTTCAAACGATCCTCGGTTGTCAGATTCTTGTCTACGTCCCGGTTCTTTTTCACCTCGTGGTGTTTCCCATCGACCTTGCTCTTTTGGTCTGAATTTTATCCCCCCCCCTTCTTTGTACCCTCCTGTTGCCTTTTTCAGCTCAGCAAAGTCTGTCTCACGTCGACATTCCCTTAGAATGGCTCTTTTGGTCAGAGTTTTGTCCCCTCTTGTCGCCTTTTGACACCCAATGCCACCGTGCAGGGAACCGTCCGTCTCACGTCGATATTCCTCTTAGAATGGCTCTTTTGGTATGCATTTTGTCCCTTTTGTTGCGTTTTGATACCCAATGAAAGTGTGCAGGGAACCGTCCGTCTCACGTCGATATTCCTCTTAGAATGGCTCTTTTGGCATGCATTTTGTCCCTTTTGTTGCGTTTTGATACCCAATGAAAGTGTGCAGGGAACCGTCTGTCTCACGTCGATATTCCTCTTAGAATGGCTCTTTTGGTATGCATTTTGTCCCTCTTGTCGCTTTTGATACCAAATGCAACAGTGCAGGGAACCGTCCGTCTCACGTCGATATTCCCCTTAGAATGGCTCTTTTGGCATGCATTTTGTCCCTTTTGTCGCGTTTTGATACCAAATGAAAGTGTGCAGGGAACTATGCAAATGAACAGTCTATAATGAACAAACAAACTTTTTTCAAATTCCTCCGAAAAATATTTTTGAGGGACGCGAGAAAATAAAAAGTTTCAAACCAGACGAATGTTTTAAAACGGGGGGTGAGCCACAAATGAAATGGAGACCTGTCAGGGGGCAAAAGGAAATGGAGGCGTTTCCATGAAAGTCACGGGCTGGAAATTTTTAAAGTGTCAGATACCTTTGAACGATCCGAACGAAGCGTATTGGACGTTGTACGGTAACAAGAAAATTGATTTCCATCCGGGGTATTCCCTTCAAATTCTCAGGGATGAAATGTACCTTTTATCCCCAAAGCAACAAAATGTCATGAAACAACTGAAAGAAATGAAAGAAAAGGCTCAAATGGAAAAGGATCATTATTGGAAACCCATCATGGCTGATTTGAAAATGGAATGTGACGTCTTTAAAAACGAGTATAAATCCAAAGAAAACGAATGGAAATTGGAGAGAATGACCTTTAAAGCCGAAAGAGATGCTTTTAAATCGGAGAGAGACCTTTTCAAATTTGAAAGAGAGGTCTATAAATCGGAAAGAGACATTTTAAAAGCCGAAAGAGATGTATTGAAATCTGAGAGAGAAAAAAAAAAAAAAAAAAAAAAAAAAAAAAAAAATGAAAATCTGAGAGAGACATTTTTAAAGTCGAAAGAGATGCTTTCTAATTTGAGAGAGACATTTTTAAAGATGAAAGGGATGCATTTAAAACTGAAAGGGATAGTTTGTTGATGGAACGCACGGGACTAAAAAGAATGCTGCTACATGGACAAACTACACAAAATGTCTAAAAAAAAAAAAAAAAAAAAAAAATTTTTTTTTTTTAATACACTGTTTGCTTTCGAATAATACAACAAGTTTTATCATTAGCCTATGGTAATTACTGCAATAAAAGTGTCCCACAACCGTCACACCTCTTTTTAAGAGTAAAACACATGCTTTTTACAGTCCTTACCATTCAATGTTTCAAAACAGACTCGACTATTTTTTTAAAAGTGTAACGCCTGGTTTTACAGTCCTTCCCTCTCGGTTTGAAAACTCTCTCACCTATTTTATAATCCTTTCTACCATGAGTCTCCCTCTCATCTATTTTGCAATCTTTACCATTCAATCTATCCCCACCCTGCCTCCCATTCAAGTCTTTGTTCACTTGACTCCCAATGCTGCTCAGTCTCCCCTTTGATGCGCTTCTCTTTAGCCCATTTCCCCTACACTCGTTTCGTTTGAATAGTTCACTCCCCTAAAAGATGTTTCCATTTGAAAAAAGAATCCCTAGAAATATTCCTCTCTCCCATGATATTGCTCACATCCCTTTGCGTAGCCTCCCCAGGAACCGCTCAACCCTTTGCTTGGGGACGGCCCATGACTGCCCAGTTTCCAGGGCCCCGGTGCTATGACCCCTCTACCCTTCACCTATGGCAATCCCTGTAAAACGCCTCTCGTTTTACAGTCATTGCCCTAGGTTCCATACAGTCGGTCGATACAATAGTGAGCACACTTTCGGAAAATGATTGAACCTGGACAACGACCTTTTTGAAAGGATCCTCGGCTCTTTTTGTATGTCCCCTACGTTGTGGTCCCACGGCTCTTTTTGTCGAATCCCCTTTTCAGAGTCTCCCTCCCCTAGCTCCTTTTGTAGAATCCCCTCCCCTCCCGGTCCCACGACTCTTTTTGAATCCATCCCATCTCTTTTTCCCCTCCCCCGCATTGAGAGTCCCACGGCTCTTTTTCACTCTCCTGTTTCAAGTCCACCTGGCTCTTTTTGTATGAATTTTGTCCCCTTTTCATCTTCTTTTTACCCTCCTGTTGCATTTTATGCTCCCATCCACCTATGAAACAAAGTTGGTCTGAACGTCGAAATTCACCTTCCAAGGGCTCTTTTTGCATGCATTTTGTCCCTTTTGTTGCGTTTTATGCTCCCATCAAAGTATCCCTCAAAGTATCCCTAGAAAGCAGTTCAATATGCTTATCGAAAATTTTTCAAATTCCTCCGAAAAAATATTTTGGAGGGACGCGAGAAAATAAAAAGTTTCAAACCAGACGAATGATTTAAAACGGGGGGTGAGCCACAAATGAAATGGAGACGTGTCAGGGGGGAAATGGAGGCGTTTCTGGGGGGCAAAGGAAAGGGAGACTGGTGAAGCGGGGGGTGAAAGCAGCGAAACATGAAATGGAGGCAGGGCAACGTTTTCAGGAGATGGATTCCAGGGGCCCCGGTGCTTTGACCGCTCTACCATACACCTATGGCAATCACTGTAAAATCGGAAGCGCCTTTCGTTTTACAGTCCTTACCATAGGTTCCATACAGTCGGTCGAAAAAATAGTCGAGCACCGTGACCCTTTCCAAAAATGATTGAAAATGGAAAACGACCTTTTTGGAAAGGGTGTCAGAATCGTGTCCTTGGGGTGTGTTGATTGAAAATTTTTTCCTCTGAAAAAAATATGGGGCGCGAGAACAAAAAATTGTTTCATCCTGGATGAGGGGACAAATGAAATGGAGACTTGTCCCGCTGGGCAACGACCCATGTCATGGAGGTAGGTCAGGGAGGGACAATGAGACTAGTCAAGCTGGGGGAAAGCAGCGACCTATAAAGTGTAGGCATTACAACGTTGGTATGTCGAGAAAAGACAGAGAATCATTCCAATAGGGGTGTTGTTGGAACATTGGAGGCGAGCCATCTCACGACGTTGCCCTCTTGGCGTGGGGCCCTCGTCTACGTGAGTGGACCCTCGTGTGACTAGGGTCCTGACAATTTAAGCAACATGCGTCTCATTTTCGCATCAATCGACCCTTGCACCCGTATAGTATTGCGTTTCTCAGTACCCTCTTTCCAGGGGGAATAGAAAAATGACTGTGGGAAATAAAAATGTTGGGCTGCCAAGCGTGTACGGGACCCATGGTATAATGTCCGATCCATGTGACGGGCTGGAAATGTTTAAATTGTGTGATTCCCTTGTATCCGCGCTACGAGGAAACGGAGGAACCTCTGCATTTGAATCTATACGATAATAAAATAGTGTATGTCGAGGAGGGAGCCGAGGAAAGAGATTTGATTCAAAGGGAAAAAGACGAGTTGAAAACAAAAGAATATGAATGGAAAACAAAAGAATATGAATGGAAAACAAAAGAATATGAGTTGAACGCTAAAGAATATGAGTTGAACGCTAAAGAATATGAGTTGAACGCTAAAGTACAAAACATGTCAGTTGAAAATAAAATATTGAAAAATTTGTTGCAAGGAAAAAGAGTGGATAGAATTTTTTCCAATACATGGCGTTGGAAAAACAATAGTGTAAAAAGGTTGGTTCGACCTCGTTCAACCATCTCTCAACTTTCAAGTTTACTAGCAAACCTTTGAAACTAAATCATGTAAGCTTCTCTAAAAAAAAAAAAAAAAAAAAAAATTTTTTTTTTTTTTTTTTTTTTAGAGAGGTAGAATGTTTTAAACTTTTTGAGCTCTGCCAAGAGTTTGGTTGTCAAGCTCCTGAAAGATATTTTAAACTTGCCTCACATTCTTTTTTTTGGCTTTTGCGATATTTTATTTTATTAGCCTTCCATTGTGAATCTTACACAATGTTCCAGGCACAGTCTCAAAAAATGTGTCAACCTTCCATTGTGAATCTTACACACAATGTTCCAGCCACAGTCTGAATCAATGTGTCAGAGTTTTTTTTTTCTTGTCGTTTCCAAACCCCCGCCAATGGAAGAATGATTCCTGGTCCCGAGCTATGCTCCTTTCCAGCAAACATTCTCCCATGGCTGTTCCAAACCCTCAATTTGTATACTATATGGAATGTCACCCTGATTTGCTTTTCATCTTTCACATTTTATTGGTCTTGCACAATGTTCTAACAATTGTGTCAGAGTTTTTTTCTTGTCGTTTCCAACCTTGACTCTGAGAGTAGCCCAAAAAAATGGGAGATGAATGACTGGTCCCGAGCTATGCTCCTTTCCAGTCATCCATCTCCCATTTTTCTGGGGAATCCCCCTCCTCTACGAGGCTGCTCGTATGGGGTTGGGCGCCCTGCAGAGAGGACAGGTATTCCTCACCTCCAGGTGTTGCAGTAAACACCGCATGTGAAATACATGGCCACAATGCGTCTTTTCTGGCCAATGCATCGGACTCAGACAGATGGAACACGTCTCGGGTATTTGGAAGACGCTTTCGGGCCATTTGAGTGCAAAACAGCCATCCAAGACGGCTTGAGCCAAGAGAATCCAAGGGGCCAACGGTTGAGGTCCATGTCGCCTCCAGGCCTTGTACGCCAATCGATACAATTTGGGAAGGGCCAAGACCGTCCACAGAGCTTGCAGAAAGGCCCCCTTGCCTTGGGCCGCCTGCTGTTCGAGGTAATCACTGTAAAGTTCGGAAGGTTCAGAAGAGGTGAGACATTCAAAGGTGGGCAGGTCGTCGATGGGCTCGGGATGGGGCAACACTTTTCGTAAAAGGTCTCCCAGGTCCACGGGGGAAAGAGCAATGACGTCAGACGGAGTGAGAGTCTGTAACTGGGCTCGAAACTGCATCATAAAAGTAATGTACTCGGCCAAATGGGCCTCGTGGTATTCGGCCAGGTAGATTTGAAAGGCTTTGTCAGACTCCATTGTCTCGTATGAGGCAAAAAGGCGTCCGAATCGTGCTTTTGAGAGAAGAGCGACGCGCAGGAAGTGCTTTTGGATTGGCTAGACAGGAGGAAGATCCTGTGAGGGTCATGTCCGTTCTTTCAAAATGGATGGCATCATCTCCGGTCCCGCCGGAGAAGCCCTTTCAAGGTGGCAGAAAGAGTAGGATCCACGGGGCCCTGTCTCCAACATTGACAGTGAGCTCGTGTCAAACATTCGAGCGAGTGTAAAGACCCGTCCCGTACGACGACATGATTGAAGCGTTTCACAATAAAATAGTGTTCGGGGGCGTCAAAGACATTAAAACAATGGCAAGTGTCGGGTCCTTCCGTGCAGGCATCTGCACTATAGACACAATCGGAAAGATGGAATCCATGCTCGCTCAAGACCACCTGGACGGGAATGGGAAAGTGGGTCGCGAGTTGTTGAAATTTCACAATACCCGCTAAACGTTGCAAGCGTCGTCTATAAGACGACCAGCGTGAGACGTTGTCTCGCAAACCTGGGAGAATTTTTTTTCCAATTCACCCAGGAGAGAATCGAACGAGGTCATCATGAAGAGAATAAGAAATGTTGACAACAGATTAAACCAAATGAAAGCTCGAGTGAAAGGCTCAACCTTTTTAGAACACTCTCCAATCTTTTCTAAAAAAAAAAAAAAATTTTTTTTTTTTTTTTTTTAGAGAGATTGGTTGTAAACTTATTTGCATCTGATAAATGTTTTAAACTTTATGCATCTGATAAATGTTTAAACTTTATTTTTGCTTCTGAAAGTGTGTTTAAACTTTATTTTTGCTTCTGAAAGATATTTCAAATGTTATGTGCGTCTGACAAATATTTCAAACTTTCCTTCTGAAAGATATTTCAAACTTTGTTTGCGAGATTTTCAAATTTTATGTGCTTCTGACAAATCTTTTAAACTTTATTCGCTTCCGACAGAGGGTTTGGGAAAACC
>BMAO01002717.1:0-29097 GCA_019973975.1 Trichonephila clavata
ACCACGGAGTTCAACAAGGGAGGCAGTGTGCCGGTCATCTGGCAAAAACCAGGCACGGCGCTTACCTGGAGTACACCCAGATATAGTGCTACAGCATAAGGGCGAGGATCCAACGGGTAAACCGCCACCTTTTTATCTGGCAGCACTAACCCTACAGCAATGTCTCCGAAGAAATTATCACCAGCCGATTAACAGGAGCGGGCTCACTCCTGCCACCCGTCTACAGCGAAGCGTGGGCCAAAGGGAACGCAAAAGGTATTCCAGAACACCATTTTCCTCCTTACGGGACGCCGCACACGGCCAACATGCGGGTCGGAAAACCAACGGTGTTAGTCGAAAACGAATAGATCAACATAAGCAAAATATTTATATAAACTGAAGAAAAAAAAAACACTTAATTAACGCTATACAAAATATGTTATTAATAATGGATAAGTAATCAAATTAAATAAATATATATAAATTTCAAATAAGTACATTTAATATCTTTAATCTGTGATCTAGACGTGAAAGAAAAGAAAAATTGAATGACAGAAAGAGGGTCGAAAATAGAGAAGGATCACTAGGGTATCCCGGGTTTGTGAATCCCGTGTTTACCAAAGACAGTAAACCCCTTGGGTAAAGGAAAAGATCACTAGGGTACCTCGGGATTGTGACACCCGTACTCACCTAAAGAAGGTGAGCCCCCTGAGGGGGTTTACCAAAGACAGTAAACCCCTTGGGTAAAGGAAAAGATCACTAGGGTACCTCGGGATTGTGACACCCGTATTCACCTAAAGAAAGTGAGAACCCTGAGGGGTTCTGCCTCTTGGAGTAAGACGGCTCCGTAGCCTTGTTGACTTGCATCCGTGTGCAATTCGGTTGTTTTTCCCTGCTGGAAAATACTTAATACTGGACTTTCAGTCAATAATTGCTTGAGCTTTTCAAATGCTTCTATTTGAGGTCGTTCAAAGACAAATCGATTGTCGTTTCTAATTAAATCACTCAAAGGTTTCGCTATTTTAGAGTATGACGGAATAAATTTTCGAAAATAGACAGTGAGTCCTAAAAAGCTTTGGACTTGTTTGACAGTCGTTGGTACAGGAAACCTCTTGACAGCTATCGTTTTTGCAACTGAAGGGCGCACCGTTCCATTTTCGACAACGTGACCCAAAAATTCCACGTTTCGTTTTAAGAACTGACATTTTTCAAACTTAATCTCCAACCCATATCTGGATGCGACCTCAAACACCTTCCTTAGTTTTTCCAAACCTTCTTTCTCATCTTTAGCTGGAACGATCAAATCGTCCAAATAAATTATTACGATGCCTTTTCGCATGAGTTCCCTAAAAATGATGTACACATATCTTTGGAATACGCTTGGGCTTGTACTGAGACCAAAAGGTACCTTATTAAATTCGAACTGCCCGTCTGGTACAACAAAGGAGGTGAAATGCTTGCAATCTTCGTTTACGTCGACATGAAAAAACCCATTTTTCAAGTCTAACGTGGAATACACTTTGGCGTCTTGCAGCCTATCCAATACGTCCTCTATCAGTGGCAAGGGGAAGCGACCCTTGACTAGTTTTCGGTTCAGTTTCCTATAGTAAATGCATAGTCTGTTGGTGCCGTCTTTCTTCTTGACTAACACGATTGGACTTGCATATTCAGAAGAGCTTGGTCTCACGATTCCCTTATCCAACCATTCGTCGATCTGCTTGTTGACGGTATGATTCTCCAGAAACGACAAACGGCATGCTGTTTGGTAAACTGGTATATCATCGTTCAGAATAATTCCCATGGATACATTTGTCGTTTCGGTCTTCTTAGGTGTATAGCTGTTGATTAGTTCAGAGAGTTCCTTTCTTATTTGAGGATTGATAACATGTTTAACTTCGATTTCGTCTTCTGTTCTTGCCTCATAAACCTGTGTATTCACAAACCACACCTTCTCTTCGTGTTTACGGAAATAAACACCTTTTTTATCAAAGCCAACAAAAACTTGTTCCAAAATGTCCGATCCTATCACTGCCTGGAACTCCAAATGCACCGCAGGCACGACATGCCATATTACGGAATATTTCTCTCCATCCAATTCGATTTCTCGTTTGAACGATCCTTTTGTTTTGACTTCGCACTTTCCCAATCTAGATAACACGACAATGTCCTTCGAGAGCTTCGATTGCTCGATGATTCCTTTGCTTACATCTTCACGAATGAGCGAAACTGAGCTTCCAGTGTCGATTAGAGCCTCAAAAGTCTTGTTTCCGATGGTTATTTTCCTGGTCTTAATTCTGTCTTGTTGAATTCGAGAACAGATCTGGACCGGAGAGCTTGAAGATTTATTGATTTTCGTAACCTTGTCGCGCTTTGTACAATCTACGGCATAGTGACCCTGCAGTAGCTACATGTTACCTGTTTAACTCTTTTATCGTAAGTTCTCGTCGATTGAAAGCATTTTCTATCATTCCAATTATTTCCAAGGTGAAAACGTTCTTGCCTTCGAGAACAATTATCGTTATTGTTCGATCTCTTAGCAAATGAGTTTAACTGCTTTGGCCCTATAGTTCTTCGGACGTCCTCATAATCTTCAAATTTTTTCGCTAGCTCAATAGATGAGTTAATAGTAGACCATTCGTCCAAAAAGTGTTCCTGAAAATCATACGGCGCCCTCTTCTTCATTTGATCGGCTATGATTAATTCTCGTAATTGGTCGTAGGTGTTAACTTTTAAGCCCAAAGTCCATCCATCAAAATACGTCTGTAATTCGTGTTGAAAATCTTGCCATGTTCGTTCATCGGACTTTTGGTGAAACAAAAATAACTGACGAAATTTTTCCGGAGAGAGAGATAATTTAAATCTTTGTAAGAGCAACTTCTTTATATGATCGTAATCGTTACACTTACCAGTTGGTTCTCTTGCGATCAGATGGGCAATTTCGACGGGTATTAAACCTATAAGTTTTTGAACCCAATCTTTTTTCGGTAAGGAAGTTAGTTCTGCATGACGCTCAAATAAGGTAAGATTCAAACCAATATCTTCCTTCATAATAAACTTATGAAAAGTTTCGTGAAACAGTTTATTCGATGCCTGAACGTTTTCGGTGTTATTCGGCATACCGGCAGTCTGATGCGTTTGTATTCGCAACTTCTCTAATTCGTACTCTCGTCTTTCTCTCTCATCCTTTCGCATATCCTCTCTCTCTCAGCCCTTTCTCTACGTTCCTCCACTATGCTATCAAGCATCTTTTTAACATCGTCTTCAACGTAATCTGGGCTTTTTACGATCAGCTCCTTTAACTTCAATTTTGTGATACCTGCTTCGATATTAAGATCCAAATCCTCGGCGAGTGACACCAAATCCTCTTTCCTTTTCGCGAGTAAGAATGCCATTTTTATACTCAGAATGGTGACCCAGAGAACAACTTAAATTTTTACCCAAGTTAAATGAGACAAAACCATTAAAATGACACGCAAAAAGTTTACTCACTTAAAATGAAACAAAAGATAATTTAAATAAGATGCAATTATCAATTATAAACAATTATGGACAAAAATGGACTTTTTAAAGAATTCCCGGAACTTAAATCCTTTTACAAAACACAACAGTATTACAGTTAATATCAATTTTATTTTTTATTAAAAAAAAACAACGCGTTCCTCTCATTTATCAAAAATAGATTACCAAGAAAAAACACGGAAAGTACTCAGTTATTAATCCAAAAAGAACATCAAATATCTATGTCTGCAATTAAACCAATAATAGTACCTAGTACTTCAAAATTCAATTTCAGATTCACAGAACAGGAAACATACAGACAAAAAATCATTCATTTATATAATTTTCGCCTATTACTCACACAATACCAAAAAAAAGGATACTAGCACAATTCAATGTAATTCTGAAGACACTTTACCTTGACCTCAATGACACAGGAAATCTTGTTTCGTGTTGATAACTCGCAATTCGATGCAGTTCCAAAGGTTCTCTCGTCAGTGTTGACCTCAATGATCAAGGTAATCTCGTTCAATTCGTTCAGTATCTCGTTGAGTCGCTGGGCTTCCAGTTTTGGTTGACTGTAGCTGACGTGGAAATTCGCCAAGATTCCGTGTTTCTAACCAAGTCAATGGACTCCTTTTTCTTGTTGACTGTTCTCGCTGAAGTATTTCCGTATCGCTCGTAAAATTTCTTATCCAGCTGAAGGCTTCGCCGGATCTCTATTCGATGCAAGGCAAGGTCTATGTACCGCTCAGGAAATCAAAAATCGATGAGGAGGTAAAACTTTTAAAAAATGCTCTTAGATAAAACTTTGAATAGTTTAAAAAATTCTCAGTCGAACCCCCAATTTGTGGGACGGCGTCTAGGGGAAGGTTCGATTTTAATGTTAAAATAAGCACGCAGAGTTAAAATAACTTAAAGCTTTCACACTTTATCTGGCCAAGTACCAAGAGGCTAATCTTGGAGATTATATTACATTTATGATTAATTTTCGAAAGTGCCTGCAGACCATGACGCCTTCTGACATCATAACTGTCGAGTCCATCTACGATGTGACCGTTGCTGAACTGCTGCAAAAGGTGTTGCCCGATTACGAGCCCCGTGACCTGCCCACCTTTGAATGTGTTTTGTATGCAGAACCGGCCCACCTGCACAGTGATTACTTGGAGGAGGAGGCTGCCAAAGGAAAAGGGGCCTTTCTAGAAGCCCTTTGGACTAGTTTGGCTAAACCGAAACTGTATCGTTTGGCCTACAAGGCGTGGAGAAGACACGGTCCCCAACACCTGACCGACTGGACCCACTTGGCTCAAGCAGTGTTGGATGGGTGCTATGGATTGAAATGGCCCGAGAGCGTGATCCAAGTGCCAGATTGATGTGCCATCTGTCTGAGTCCCATGCACTGGCCGGAAAGAACGCATTGTGGGCACCTGTTCCACATGCGGTGCTTGTTACAACACTTGGACGTGCAAAACACCTGTCCTCTCTGCAGGGCACCCAATCCATTGAGAGCATCCAACCTTTAAAGGTAGACATTGTGTTGAACCCCAGAAAAATGGTAGAATTATTGCTGGAAAGGAGCATAGCTCAGGACCAGCAATCATTCTCCCATTTTTTTGGGTCAATAAATATGCCAAGGTTGGAACCTGTTGAATGAAACACGCAAAAAATGACGCTACCCTCTCTCAAAAATAATACTTTTGCTAGCAGCACAGGTCTCTTTTCCAGCCAAGGTTGGAACCTATTGAATTGAATACTTACGAAACATTTAAACTCTCAAAAAATAATACTTTGGCTAGCAGCGTAAGTCTCTTTTCCAGCCAAGGTTGAAAGTAATGCTTAGGAAAAATTTAAACTCTCAAAAAATAATACTTTTGCTAGCAGCATAAGTCTCTTTTCAAGCCAAGGTTGAATTAAAAGTCATACTCATGAATCCTTTTTAAATCATGCCAGCCTTGAAACTCCTTATCAGTTGCATCGACCAATCAGACGCCTTCTCCCTGCTATAAAAGCGAGGCACTCGAGGCGAGAGAGCTCATTCATTCTTCAGGATGCGAGACGATTTAGCGTTTGCATACTGCCTCGTCAAGTATTCGTCTCCCGATTTCGGGGACTTTGCTACCTTTTAAAAAGAATTCCGGAATCGTCTGAATGCTTTACCCATTCCAGAGGTGTTGACGGTGCAGGCCTTTCGACAACATTTCCACGACCTCGATGCCTTGTGCAACGTCCCCTGTCCCTCGGGGCAATCTGGAAAATTGCTCTTTCTCCCCTTTCTCTGCTCCTTCGAACCTTCCAAATCCGAGGACCATGTGCTCCACAGGATGGCCGAAAGGGGTCACGGCACCTACATTCGGGGCATCTGGACAGAATGTATGAAACCCGATTTGTACCGAAAGGCGACCGTGGCCCGGTCTTATGATGGCTCTCAGGATTTGGAACAATGGGTGACGCTGGGTCACACGGCTCTTCAACTCTTGTACAGTGCTGCCTTTCCAGATCCCGTGTTTGGAGTTCCTGAAAAATGTCCCATTTGCCTGGAGCCCATGCATTTTCCCCACACGACCGAATGTGGACACACGTTTCACAAAGGGTGTTTGGAGCGAACCCAGAGTCCCACCTGCCCCCTCTGTAGGCAGACTGTTTGAACTTTGAATGTCAAGTGAGTGAGTGAGTGAGTGTAGGGTTTAATCGCGCAAGAGCCGATTTCGGCTAAGCTGCGCCAATCAATTGTTAAAATATTAAAAATCATTAAAAATACTCACATATAAAAGTTCACACATATATACAGCAAACAGATTTTGGTGGAGGATGCCCCACCAAGTCAAATAAGGTTAAAATAATTCAAAGAAAAAAATATTTTTATATCTAGGTAAAAGTATTTATATAACAAGTTTTTGGTGGGGATTACCCCCACCAAGTATGATTGAATAATTTCACTTTCTGTTTTTCGTCGGGGTTAATAATTTCCTTTCAGTTTTTTCTTCACGCTTTCTTGGAGTAATAACGTGTAAAAATTCCTCCTGTCTCCAGCACTCATTTTTCCAGTACTCTTCCGACAAGTGTTTTATTGTATTCTTTTTCGGTGTTTCCACCTCTTCTTCTACGTCATACATAATCATGTCCTCATCTGAGGTGTCCTGAACAGGTTAACTTTTCTTCGGTTTATGGGGTGCTATTTTTATCTCTATTTTTGGTTTTCCAGTGTTGGATATGTTTTTGGTAGGAAGCTTTTTTTACGACGTTTTGAAACCTGAGATACAGAAGTTGTATCTGTTGATGCTAAGCTATTCGATTCTGAGGTAGCAGCTATGGTACTAGATGTTGTACAGGTGGAAGTTTCAACAACAACAGAAGATGGTTGAATAGTTGATTTGGAAGAGGATTCAATAGGTGAAAACATATTATTGGTGTTGGAAACTACAGGTTCCGACACTGTATCTGCTATTGAAGAGGCGGCAGGCAAGAGGTTTGTTTGGGTTGACGATGATGAGGATATTGATGTATTTTGTTTCAAGAGGGATGAAGTTGGTTGAAGTAATTTTATAGGTGGACAAATTATTTTTGTTATATTTCATCCGTTTGTGTGGAATTGCTAACAGTTATGGATTTGGCAGCCTGAGCGTAGGTTTGAGATGGTTGTGGGGCTATTAATTTTCGGGCTTCTACATATGATATATTTTTATTAGTTTTAATAGTTTGGATTTCTTTTTCGATTTTCCATTTTGGGCACAGTTTTGATTCGGACGAATGAGGCTGTGAACAATTAACGGATTTCTGCTCCAGACTGCAATCTGTGGAAGGATGTCCAAGTTGCACATCTAGAGCACGTGAATTGCCCACGACAGGAAGTTTGAGAATGTCCGAACCTCTGGCATTTAAAGCAGCGCAGAGGATTCGGAATGTATGGACGGATTTTACAGTTTAAATAACCAGCTTTTATTGTATTTGGTAGTTTCGGGCTATTGAATGTTAATATTAAATGTTTTGTAGGAATAATTGTACTATTTTTTTAATTGTAATTCTCCTGAATTGGATAACACCCTGGTCAGAAAATCCTTCAAGGATTTCTGCTTCATGTGTGGTCAACAGGTCAGGTTCTGAAATGACACCTCTGCAGTTTAGAGATTTGTGGGGAGCTACACTTACTGAAGAGTTTAAAAAGGTTTTGGCAAGAAGAAAGGACTTTGTTTGAATAGCGGAGCTGGTTTCAATGAGTAGATCACCGGAACGTAAGCGTTTTACGGATTTCGGTTCACCACCTATTCCTATGAGGGCTTTGTAAACAGCAAAAGGCGATTTATGTAACATCTCATTATTTGGAAGTGAAAGTAATAAAAATCTTGTATGTTCTGATATTTGATCGACGTTAAGAGTGGGTAAATTAAGGCCTTTACCTACCCGGGCACATCAGCATTGGATCCATAAGACAAAACGAAAATTCGTCCTGGCGTGCCTCCAACCACCACGGAGTCCAACAAGGGAGGCAGTGTGCCGGTCATCTGGCAAAAGCCAGGCACGGCGCTTACCTGGAGTACACCCAGAATATAATGCTACAGCATCAGGGCGAGGATCCAACGGGTAAACCCGCCACCCCTTATCTGCAGCACTAACCCTACAGCAATGTCTCTCCGGGGACACCGAAGAGAGGTACCACCAGCCGATTGACAGGAGCGGGCTCACTCCTGCCACCCGTCTACAGCGAAGCGTGGGCCAAAGGGAACGCAAAAGGTATTCCCAGAACACCATTTTCCTCCTTACGGGACGCCGCACACGGCCAACATGCGGGTCGGAAAACCAACGGTGTTAGTCGAAAACGAATAGATCAACATAAGCAAAATATTTATATAAACTGAAGAAAAAAAAACACTTAATTAACGCTATACAAAAATATGTTATTAATAATGGATAAGTAATCAAATTAAATAAATATATATAAATTTCAAATAAGTACATTTAATATCTTTTAATCTGTGATCTAGACGTGAAAAGAAAAGGAAAAATTGAATGACAGAAAGAGGGTCGAAAATAGAGAAGGATCACTAGGGTATCCCGGGTTTGTGAATCCCGTGTTTACCAAAGACAGTAAACCCCTTGGGTAAAGGAAAAGATCACTAGGGTACCTCGGGATTGTGACACCCGTACTCACCTAAAGAAGGTGAGCCCCCTGAGGGGGTTTACCAAAGACAGTAAACCCCTTGGGTAAAGGAAAAGATCACTAGGGTACCTCGGGATTGTGACACCCGTATTCACCTAAAGAAAGTGAGAACCCTGAGGGGTTCTGCCTCTTGGAGTAAGACGGCTCCGTAGCCTTGTTGACTTGCATCCGTGTGCAATTCGGTTGTTTTTCCCTGCTGGAAAATACTTAATACTGGACTTTCAGTCAATAATTGCTTGAGCTTTTCAAATGCTTCTATTTGAGGTCGTTCAAAGACAAATCGATTGTCGTTTCTAATTAAATCACTCAAAGGTTTCGCTATTTTAGAGTATGACGGAATAAATTTTCGAAAATAGACAGTGAGTCCTAAAAAGCTTTGGACTTGTTTGACAGTCGTTGGTACAGGAAACCTCTTGACAGCTATCGTTTTTGCAACTGAAGGGCGCACCGTTCCATTTTCGACAACGTGACCCAAAAATTCCACGTTTCGTTTTAAGAACTGACATTTTTCAAACTTAATCTCCAACCCATATCTGGATGCGACCTCAAACACCTTCCTTAGTTTTTCCAAACCTTCTTTCTCATCTTTAGCTGGAACGATCAAATCGTCCAAATAAATTATTACGATGCCTTTTCGCATGAGTTCCCTAAAAATGATGTACACATATCTTTGGAATACGCTTGGGCTTGTACTGAGACCAAAAGGTACCTTATTAAATTCGAACTGCCCGTCTGGTACAACAAAGGAGGTGAAATGCTTGCAATCTTCGTTTACGTCGACATGAAAAAACCCATTTTTCAAGTCTAACGTGGAATACACTTTGGCGTCTTGCAGCCTATCCAATACGTCCTCTATCAGTGGCAAGGGGAAGCGACCCTTGACTAGTTTTCGGTTCAGTTTCCTATAGTAAATGCATAGTCTGTTGGTGCCGTCTTTCTTCTTGACTAACACGATTGGACTTGCATATTCAGAAGAGCTTGGTCTCACGATTCCCTTATCCAACCATTCGTCGATCTGCTTGTTGACGGTATGATTCTCCAGAAACGACAAACGGCATGCTGTTTGGTAAACTGGTATATCATCGTTCAGAATAATTCCCATGGATACATTTGTCGTTTCGGTCTTCTTAGGTGTATAGCTGTTGATTAGTTCAGAGAGTTCCTTTCTTATTTGAGGATTGATAACATGTTTAACTTCGATTTCGTCTTCTGTTCTTGCCTCATAAACCTGTGTATTCACAAACCACACCTTCTCTTCGTGTTTACGGAAATAAACACCTTTTTTATCAAAGCCAACAAAAACTTGTTCCAAAATGTCCGATCCTATCACTGCCTGGAACTCCAAATGGCACCGCAGGCACGACATGCCATATTACGGAATATTTCTCTCCATCCAATTCGATTTCTCGTTTGAACGATCCTTTTGTTTTGACTTCGCACTTTCCCAATCTAGATAACACGACAATGTCCTTCGAGAGCTTCGATTGCTCGATGATTCCTTTGCTTACATCTTCACGAATGAGCGAAACTGAGCTTCCAGTGTCGATTAGAGCCTCAAAAGTCTTGTTTCCGATGGTTATTTTCCTGGTCTTAATTCTGTCTTGTTGAATTCGAGAACAGATCTGGACCGGAGAGCTTGAAGATTTATTGATTTTCGTAACCTTGTCGCGCTTTGTACAATCTACGGCATAGTGACCCTGCAGTAGCTACATGTTACCTGTTTAACTCTTTTATCGTAAGTTCTCGTCGATTGAAAGCATTTTCTATCATTCCAATTATTTCCAAGGTGAAAACGTTCTTGCCTTCGAGAACAATTATCGTTATTGTTCGATCTCTTAGCAAATGAGTTTAACTGCTTTGGCCCTATAGTTCTTCGGACGTCCTCATAATCTTCAAATTTTTTCGCTAGCTCAATAGATGAGTTAATAGTAGACCATTCGTCCAAAAAGTGTTCCTGAAAATCATACGGCGCCCTCTTCTTCATTTGATCGGCTATGATTAATTCTCGTAATTGGTCGTAGGTGTTAACTTTTAAGCCCAAAGTCCATCCATCAAAATACGTCTGTAATTCGTGTTGAAAATCTTGCCATGTTCGTTCATCGGACTTTTGGTGAAACAAAAATAACTGACGAAATTTTTCCGGAGAGAGATAATTTAAATCTTTGTAAGAGCAACTTCTTTATATGATCGTAATCGTTACACTTACCAGTTGGTTCTCTTGCGATCAGATGGGCAATTTCGACGGGTATTAAACCTATAAGTTTTTGAACCCAATCTTTTTTCGGTAAGGAAGTTAGTTCTGCATGACGCTCAAATAAGGTAAGATTCAAACCAATATCTTCCTTCATAATAAACTTATGAAAAGTTTCGTGAAACAGTTTATTCGATGCCTGAACGTTTTCGGTGTTATTCGGCATACCGGCAGTCTGATGCGTTTGTATTCGCAACTTCTCTAATTCGTACTCTCGTCTTTCTCTCTCATCCTTTCGCATATCCTCTCTCTCTCAGCCCTTTCTCTACGTTCCTCCACTATGCTATCAAGCATCTTTTTAACATCGTCTTCAACGTAATCTGGGCTTTTTACGATCAGCTCCTTTAACTTCAATTTTGTGATACCTGCTTCGATATTAAGATCCAAATCCTCGGCGAGTGACACCAAATCCTCTTTCCTTTTCGCGAGTAAGAATGCCATTTTTATACTCAGAATGGTGACCCAGAGAACAACTTAAATTTTTACCCAAGTTAAATGAGACAAAACCATTAAAATGACACGCAAAAAGTTTACTCACTTAAAATGAAACAAAAGATAATTTAAATAAGATGCAATTATCAATTATAAACAATTATGGACAAAAATGGACTTTTTAAAGAATTCCCGGAACTTAAATCCTTTTACAAAACACAACAGTATTACAGTTAATATCAATTTTATTTTTTATTAAAAAAAAACAACGCGTTCCTCTCATTTATCAAAAATAGATTACCAAGAAAAAACACGGAAAGTACTCAGTTATTAATCCAAAAAGAACATCAAATATCTATGTCTGCAATTAAACCAATAATAGTACCTAGTACTTCAAAATTCAATTTCAGATTCACAGAACAGGAAACATACAGACAAAAAATCATTCATTTATATAATTTTCGCCTATTACTCACACAATACCAAAAAAAAGGATACTAGCACAATTCAATGTAATTCTGAAGACACTTTACCTTGACCTCAATGACACAGGAAATCTTGTTTCGTGTTGATAACTCGCAATTCGATGCAGTTCCAAAGGTTCTCTCGTCAGTGTTGACCTCAATGATCAAGGTAATCTCGTTCAATTCGTTCAGTATCTCGTTGAGTCGCTGGGCTTCCAGTTTTGGTTGACTGTAGCTGACGTGGAAATTCGCCAAGATTCCGTGTTTCTAACCAAGTCAATGGACTCCTTTTTCTTGTTGACTGTTCTCGCTGAAGTATTTCCGTATCGCTCGTAAAATTTCTTATCCAGCTGAAGGCTTCGCCGGATCTCTATTCGATGCAAGGCAAGGTCTATGTACCGCTCAGGAAATCAAAAATCGATGAGGAGGTAAAACTTTTAAAAAATGCTCTTAGATAAAACTTTGAATAGTTTAAAAAATTCTCAGTCGAACCCCCAATTTGTGGGACGGCGTCTAGGGGAAGGTTCGATTTTAATGTTAAAATAAGCACGCAGAGTTAAAATAACTTAAAGCTTTCACACTTTATCTGGCCAAGTACCAAGAGGCTAATCTTGGAGATTATATTACATTTATGATTAATTTTCGAAAGTGCCTGCAGACCATGACGCCTTCTGACATCATAACTGTCGAGTCCATCTACGATGTGACCGTTGCTGAACTGCTGCAAAAGGTGTTGCCCGATTACGAGCCCCGTGACCTGCCCACCTTTGAATGTGTTTTGTATGCAGAACCGGCCCACCTGCACAGTGATTACTTGGAGGAGGAGGCTGCCAAAGGAAAAGGGGCCTTTCTAGAAGCCCTTTGGACTAGTTTGGCTAAACCGAAACTGTATCGTTTGGCCTACAAGGCGTGGAGAAGACACGGTCCCCAACACCTGACCGACTGGACCCACTTGGCTCAAGCAGTGTTGGATGGGTGCTATGGATTGAAATGGCCCGAGAGCGTGATCCAAGTGCCAGATTGATGTGCCATCTGTCTGAGTCCCATGCACTGGCCGGAAAGAACGCATTGTGGGCACCTGTTCCACATGCGGTGCTTGTTACAACACTTGGACGTCCAAAACACCTGTCCTCTCTGCAGGGCACCCAATCCATTGAGAGCATCCAACCTTTAAAGGTAGACATTGTGTTGAACCCCAGAAAAATGGTAGAATTATTGCTGGAAAGGAGCATAGCTCAGGACCAGCAATCATTCTCCCATTTTTTTGGGTCAATAAATATGCCAAGGTTGGAACCTGTTGAATGAAACGCGCAAAAAATGACGCTACCCTCTCTCAAAAATAATACTTTTGCTAGCAGCACAGGTCTCTTTTCCAGCCAAGGTTGGAACCTATTGAATTGAATACTTACGAAACATTTAAACTCTCAAAAAATAATACTTTGGCTAGCAGCGTAAGTCTCTTTTCCAGCCAAGGTTGAAAGTAATGCTTAGGAAAAATTTAAACTCTCAAAAAATAATACTTTTGCTAGCAGCATAAGTCTCTTTTCAAGCCAAGGTTGAATTAAAAGTCATACTCATGAATCCTTTTTAAATCATGCCAGCCTTGAAACTCCTTATCAGTTGCATCGACCAATCAGACGCCTTCTCCCTGCTATAAAAGCGAGGCACTCGAGGCGAGAGAGCTCATTCATTCTTCAGGATGCGAGACGATTTAGCGTTTGCATACTGCCTCGTCAAGTATTCGTCTCCCGATTTCGGGGACTTTGCTACCTTTTAAAAAGAATTCCGGAATCGTCTGAATGCTTTACCCATTCCAGAGGTGTTGACGGTGCAGGCCTTTCGACAACATTTCCACGACCTCGATGCCTTGTGCAACGTCCCCTGTCCCTCGGGGCAATCTGGAAAATTGCTCTTTCTCCCCTTTCTCTGCTCCTTCGAACCTTCCAAATCCGAGGACCATGTGCTCCACAGGATGGCCGAAAGGGGTCACGGCACCTACATTCGGGGCATCTGGACAGAATGTATGAAACCCGATTTGTACCGAAAGGCGACCGTGGCCCGGTCTTATGATGGCTCTCAGGATTTGGAACAATGGGTGACGCTGGGTCACACGGCTCTTCAACTCTTGTACAGTGCTGCCTTTCCAGATCCCGTGTTTGGAGTTCCTGAAAAATGTCCCATTTGCCTGGAGCCCATGCATTTTCCCCACACGACCGAATGTGGACACACGTTTCACAAAGGGTGTTTGGAGCGAACCCAGAGTCCCACCTGCCCCCTCTGTAGGCAGACTGTTTGAACTTTGAATGTCAAGTGAGTGAGTGAGTGAGTGTAGGGTTTAATCGCGCAAGAGCCGATTTCGGCTAAGCTGCGCCAATCAATTGTTAAAATATTAAAAATCATTAAAAATACTCACATATAAAAGTTCACACATATATACAGCAAACAGATTTTGGTGGAGGATGCCCCACCAAGTCAAATAAGGTTAAAATAATTCAAAGAAAAAAATATTTTTATATCTAGGTAAAAGTATTTATATAACAAGTTTTTGGTGGGGATTACCCCCACCAAGTATGATTGAATAATTTCACTTTCTGTTTTTCGTCGGGGTTAATAATTTCCTTTCAGTTTTTTCTTCACGCTTTCTTGGAGTAATAACGTGTAAAAATTCCTCCTGTCTCCAGCACTCATTTTTCCAGTACTCTTCCGACAAGTGTTTTATTGTATTCTTTTTCGGTGTTTCCACCTCTTCTTCTACGTCATACATAATCATGTCCTCATCTGAGGTGTCCTGAACAGGTTAACTTTTCTTCGGTTTATGGGGTGCTATTTTTATCTCTATTTTTGGTTTTCCAGTGTTGGATATGTTTTTGGTAGGAAGCTTTTTTTACGACGTTTTGAAACCTGAGATACAGAAGTTGTATCTGTTGATGCTAAGCTATTCGATTCTGAGGTAGCAGCTATGGTACTAGATGTTGTACAGGTGGAAGTTTCAACAACAACAGAAGATGGTTGAATAGTTGATTTGGAAGAGGATTCAATAGGTGAAAACATATTATTGGTGTTGGAAACTACAGGTTCCGACACTGTATCTGCTATTGAAGAGGCGGCAGGCAAGAGGTTTGTTTGGGTTGACGATGATGAGGATATTGATGTATTTTGTTTCAAGAGGGATGAAGTTGGTTGAAGTAATTTTATAGGTGGACAAATTATTTTTGTTATATTTCATCCGTTTGTGTGGAATTGCTAACAGTTATGGATTTGGCAGCCTGAGCGTAGGTTTGAGATGGTTGTGGGGCTATTAATTTTCGGGCTTCTACATATGATATATTTTTATTAGTTTTAATAGTTTGGATTTCTTTTTCGATTTTCCATTTTGGGCACAGTTTTGATTCGGACGAATGAGGCTGTGAACAATTAACGGATTTCTGCTCCAGACTGCAATCTGTGGAAGGATGTCCAAGTTGCACATCTAGAGCACGTGAATTGCCCACGACAGGAAGTTTGAGAATGTCCGAACCTCTGGCATTTAAAGCAGCGCAGAGGATTCGGAATGTATGGACGGATTTTACAGTTTAAATAACCAGCTTTTATTGTATTTGGTAGTTTCGGGCTATTGAATGTTAATATTAAATGTTTTGTAGGAATAATTGTACTATTTTTTTAATTGTAATTCTCCTGAATTGGATAACACCCTGGTCAGAAAATCCTTCAAGGATTTCTGCTTCATGTGTGGTCAACAGGTCAGGTTCTGAAATGACACCTCTGCAGTTTAGAGATTTGTGGGGAGCTACACTTACTGAAGAGTTTAAAAAGGTTTTGGCAAGAAGAAAGGACTTTGTTTGAATAGCGGAGCTGGTTTCAATGAGTAGATCACCGGAACGTAAGCGTTTTACGGATTTCGGTTCACCACCTATTCCTATGAGGGCTTTGTAAACAGCAAAAGGCGATTTATGTAACATCTCATTATTTGGAAGTGAAAGTAATAAAAATCTTGTATGTTCTGATATTTGATCGACGTTAAGAGTGGGTAAATTAAGGCCTTTACCTACCCGGGCACATCAGCATTGGATCCATAAGACAAAACGAAAATTCGTCCTGGCGTGCCTCCAACCACCACGGAGTCCAACAAGGGAGGCAGTGTGCCGGTCATCTGGCAAAAGCCAGGCACGGCGCTTACCTGGAGTACACCCAGAATATAATGCTACAGCATCAGGGCGAGGATCCAACGGGTAAACCCGCCACCCCTTATCTGCAGCACTAACCCTACAGCAATGTCTCTCCGGGGACACCGAAGAGAGGTACCACCAGCCGATTGACAGGAGCGGGCTCACTCCTGCCACCCGTCTACAGCGAAGCGTGGGCCAAAGGGAACGCAAAAGGTATTCCCAGAACACCATTTTCCTCCTTACGGGACGCCGCACACGGCCAACATGCGGGTCGGAAAACCAACGGTGTTAGTCGAAAACGAATAGATCAACATAAGCAAAATATTTATATAAACTGAAGAAAAAAAACACTTAATTAACGCTATACAAAAATATGTTATTAATAATGGATAAGTAATCAAATTAAATAAATATATATAAATTTCAAATAAGTACATTTAATATCTTTTAATCTGTGATCTAGACGTGAAAAGAAAAGGAAAAATTGAATGACAGAAAGAGGGTCGAAAATAGAGAAGGATCACTAGGGTATCCCGGGTTTGTGAATCCCGTGTTTACCAAAGACAGTAAACCCCTTGGGTAAAGGAAAAGATCACTAGGGTACCTCGGGATTGTGACACCCGTACTCACCTAAAGAAGGTGAGCCCCTGAGGGGTTTACCAAAGACAGTAAACCCCTTGGGTAAAGGAAAAGATCACTAGGGTACCTCGGGATTGTGACACCCGTATTCACCTAAAGAAAGTGAGAACCCTGAGGGGTTCTGCCTCTTGGAGTAAGACGGCTCCGTAGCCTTGTTGACTTGCATCCGTGTGCAATTCGGTTGTTTTTCCCTGCTGGAAAATACTTAATACTGGACTTTCAGTCAATAATTGCTTGAGCTTTTCAAATGCTTCTATTTGAGGTCGTTCAAAGACAAATCGATTGTCGTTTCTAATTAAATCACTCAAAGGTTTCGCTATTTTAGAGTATGACGGAATAAATTTTCGAAAATAGACAGTGAGTCCTAAAAAGCTTTGGACTTGTTTGACAGTCGTTGGTACAGGAAACCTCTTGACAGCTATCGTTTTTGCAACTGAAGGGCGCACCGTTCCATTTTCGACAACGTGACCCAAAAATTCCACGTTTCGTTTTAAGAACTGACATTTTTCAAACTTAATCTCCAACCCATATCTGGATGCGACCTCAAACACCTTCCTTAGTTTTTCCAAACCTTCTTTCTCATCTTTAGCTGGAACGATCAAATCGTCCAAATAAATTATTACGATGCCTTTTCGCATGAGTTCCCTAAAAATGATGTACACATATCTTTGGAATACGCTTGGGCTTGTACTGAGACCAAAAGGTACCTTATTAAATTCGAACTGCCCGTCTGGTACAACAAAGGAGGTGAAATGCTTGCAATCTTCGTTTACGTCGACATGAAAAAACCCATTTTTCAAGTCTAACGTGGAATACACTTTGGCGTCTTGCAGCCTATCCAATACGTCCTCTATCAGTGGCAAGGGGAAGCGACCCTTGACTAGTTTTCGGTTCAGTTTCCTATAGTAAATGCATAGTCTGTTGGTGCCGTCTTTCTTCTTGACTAACACGATTGGACTTGCATATTCAGAAGAGCTTGGTCTCACGATTCCCTTATCCAACCATTCGTCGATCTGCTTGTTGACGGTATGATTCTCCAGAAACGACAAACGGCATGCTGTTTGGTAAACTGGTATATCATCGTTCAGAATAATTCCCATGGATACATTTGTCGTTTCGGTCTTCTTAGGTGTATAGCTGTTGATTAGTTCAGAGAGTTCCTTTCTTATTTGAGGATTGATAACATGTTTAACTTCGATTTCGTCTTCTGTTCTTGCCTCATAAACCTGTGTATTCACAAACCACACCTTCTCTTCGTGTTTACGGAAATAAACACCTTTTTTATCAAAGCCAACAAAAACTTGTTCCAAAATGTCCGATCCTATCACTGCCTGGAACTCCAAATGGCACCGCAGGCACGACATGCCATATTACGGAATATTTCTCTCCATCCAATTCGATTTCTCGTTTGAACGATCCTTTTGTTTTGACTTCGCACTTTCCCAATCTAGATAACACGACAATGTCCTTCGAGAGCTTCGATTGCTCGATGATTCCTTTGCTTACATCTTCACGAATGAGCGAAACTGAGCTTCCAGTGTCGATTAGAGCCTCAAAAGTCTTGTTTCCGATGGTTATTTTCCTGGTCTTAATTCTGTCTTGTTGAATTCGAGAACAGATCTGGACCGGAGAGCTTGAAGATTTATTGATTTTCGTAACCTTGTCGCGCTTTGTACAATCTACGGCATAGTGACCCTGCAGTAGCTACATGTTACCTGTTGCTCTTTTATCGTAAGTTCTCGTCGATTAAGCATTTTCTATCATTCCAATTATTTCAAGGTGAAAACGTTCTTGCCTTCCGGAACAATTATCTGTGTTCGATCTCTTAGCAAATGAGTTTAACGCTGCTTTGGCCCTATAGTTCTTCGGACGTCCTCATAATCTTCAAATTTTCGCTAGCTCAATAGATGAGTTAATAGTAGACCATTCGTCCAAAGTGTTCCTGAAAATCATACAGCGCCCTCTTCTTCATTTGATCAGCTATGATTAATTCTCGTAGTGGTCGTAGTGTTAACTTTAAGCCAAAGTCATCCATCAAATACGTCTGTAATTTCGTGTTGAAAATCTCTTGCCATGTTCGTTCATCGGACTTTGGTGAAACAAATAACCTTGAAATTTTCCGGAGAGATAATTTAAATCTTTGTAGGTAACTTCTTTATAGTCGTAATCGATTACACTTACCAGTTGGTTCTCTTGCGATCAGATGGGCAATTTCGACAGGTATTAAACTATAGTTTTGGGCAATCTTTTTCGGTAGGAAGTTAGTTCTGCATGACGCTCAAATAGGTAGATTCAAACCAATATCTTCCTTCATAATAAACTTATGAAAGTTTCGTAAACAGTTTATTCGATGCCTGAACTGTTTTCGGTGTTATTCGGCATACCGGCAGTCTGATGCGTTTGTATTCGCAACTTCTCTATTCGTACTCTCGTCTTTCTCTCTCATCCTTTCGCATATCCTCTCTCTCAGCGCTTTCTCTACGTTTCTCCACTATGCTATCAAGCATCTTTTATCGTCTTCAACAATCTGGGCTTTACGATCAGCTCCTTTAACTTCAATTTTGTGATACCTGCTTCGATGTTAAGATCCGATCCTCGGCGAGTGACACCGTCCTCTTCCTTTTCGCAGTAAGAATGCCATTTTATACTCAGAATGGTATTGAAGAACAACTTAAATTTTACCCAAGTTAAATGAGACAAACCATTAAAATGACACGCAAAAGTTTACTCATAAAATGAAACATAAGATAATTTAAATAAGATGCAATTTATCAATTATAAACAATTATGGACAAAAATGGACTTTTAAAAATTCCAGACAAATCCTTTTACAAAACACAACAGTATTACAGTTAATATCAATTTTATTTTATTAAAAACAAGCGTTCCTCATTTATCAAAATAGTGCCAGAAAACACGGAAAGTACTCGGTTATTAGTCAAAAGAACATCAAATATCTGTAATGCCTGATTAAACCAGTAATAGTACCCTAATTGCTTCAAAATTCAATTTCAGATTCACAGAACGAAACACAGATAAAAATCATTCATTTATATAATTTTCGCTATTGCTCACACAATACCAAAAAGGATACTAGCACAATTCAATGTAATTCTGAAGACACTTTACCTTGACCTCAATGACACGGAAATCTTGTTTTCGTGTGATAACTCACAATTCGATGCAGTTCAAAGGTTCTCTCGTCAGTGTTGACCTCAATGATCAGTAATCTCGTTCAATTCGTTCCGGTATCTCTCGTTGAGTCGCTGGGCTTCCAGTTTTGGTTGACTGTAGCTGACGTGGAAATTCGCCAGATTCCGTGTTTCTATGATCAATGGACTCCTTTTCTTGTTGACTGTTCTCGCGGAAATTATTTCCGTATCGCTCGTAAATTTCTTATCCAGCTGAAGGCTTCGCCGGATCTCTATTCGATGCAAGGCAAGGTCTATGTACCGCTCAGGAAATCAAAAATCGATGAGGGTAAACTTTTAAAAATGCTCTGGGCTGAAACTTTGAATAGTTAAATTCTCCAGTCGAACCCCAATTTGTGGGACGGCGTCTAGGGAAGGTTCGATTTAATATTAAATAAGCACGCAGAGTTAAAATAGCAACTTCACTTTATCTGGCCAAGTACCAGAAACCAATCTTGGAGATTATATTACATTTATGATTAATTTCAGGAACCTGCAGACCGGCGCCTTCTGACATCATAACTGTCAGGTCATCTACGATGTGACCGTTGTGAACTGCTGCAAGGTGGTGCCGATTACGAGCGTGACCTGCCCACCTTTGAATGTGTTTTGTATGCAAACCAGCCCACCTGCACAGTGATTACTTGGAGGAGGAGAGCTGCCAAGGAAGGGGCCTTTCTGAAAGCCCTTTGGACTGGTTGGCTAAACCGAAACTGTATCGTTTGGCCTACAAAGTGGAAGACACGGTCTGACACCTGACCGACTGGACCCACTGGCTCCAAGCAGTGTTGGATGGGTGCTATGGATTGAAGAAATGGCCGAGCGTGATCAAGTGCCAGATTGATGTGCCATCTGTCTGAGTCCCATGCACTGGCCGAAGAACGCATTGTAGGCACCTGTTCCATGCGATTGCTTGATACAACGCGGACGTGCAAAACACCTGTCCTCTGCAGGGCACCCAATCCATTGAGCATCCAACCTTTAAAGGTAGACATTGTGTTGAACCCAGAAAAATGGTAGGAGTGTGCTGGAAAGGGCATAGCTCAGGACCAGCAATCATTCTCCATTTTGGGTCAATAAATATGCCAAGGTTGGAACCTGTTGAATAAACACGCAAAAATGACGCTACCCTCTCTCAAAAATAATACTTTTGCTAGCAGCACAGGTCTTTCAGCAAAGGTTGAACCTATTGAATTATTTTTACAGAAACATTAAACTCTCAAAATAATACTTTGGCTAGCAGCGGTCTCTTTTCAGCCAGGTTGAAAGTAATGCCAGAAAATTTAAACTCTCAAAAATAATACTTTGCTAGCAGCATAAGTCTCTTTTCAAGCCAGGTTGAATTAAGTCATACTCATGAATCCTTTTAAATCATGCCAGCCTTGAAACTCGCCTCAGTTGCATCGACAATCAGACGCCTTCCTGCTGGCAAAGCGAGGCACTCGGGCGAGCTCACGACCTAAATTCTTCAGGATGCGAGACGGTTAGCGTTTGCATACTGCCTCGTCAAGTATTCGTCTCCCGATTTCGGGGACTTTACTGCCCAAAAGAATTCCGGAATCGTCTGAATGCTTTACCCATTCCAGAGTGTTGACGGTTGAACCTTTCATTAACATTTCCACGACCTCGATGCCTTGTGCAACGTCCCCTGTCCCTCGGGCAATCTGGAAGAGTATACTGCTCCTTCTCTGCTCCTTCGAACCTTCAAATCCGGGACCATGTGCTCCACAGGATGGCCGAGGGTCACGTACCTACATTCGGGGCATCTGGACAGAATGTATGATGATTGTACCGAAGGCGACCGTGGCCCGGTCTTATCGATGGCTCTCCAGGATTTGGAACAATGGGTGACGCTGGGTCACACGGCTCTTCAACTCTTGTACAGTGCTGCTGCTCAGATCCGTGTTTGGGTTCCTGAAAATGTCCATTGCCTGGAGCCCATGCATTTTCCCCACACGACCGAATGGCGGACACACGTTCACAAAGTGTTGCGGAACGAACAAGTCCCACCTGCCCCTCTGTAGGCGAATATTTTGAACTTTGAATGTCAAGTGAGTGAGTAGGTAGAGTGTAGGTTTAATCGCGCAGCGATTTCGGCCGCTGCGCCAATCAGTGTTAAATATTAAAAATCATTAAAAATACTCACATATAAGTTCACATATATACAGCAAACAGATTTTGGTGAGATGCTCTTACCAAGTCAAATAAGTTAAATAATTAAAGAAAAATATTTTATATCTGGTAAGAAAGTATTTATATAACAAAGTTTTTGGTGGGGATTACCCCACCAAGTATGAGATGAATAATTTCCTTTCTGTTTCGTCGGGGTAATAATTTTCAGTTTTCTTCACGCTTTCTTGGAGTAATAACGTGTAAGAAATTCCTCTGTCTCCTTTTCATTTTCCAGTACTCTTCCGACAAGTGTTTATTGTATTCTTTTTCGGTGTTTCCACCTCTTCTTCTACGTCATACATAATCCTTCCTCATCTGAGGTGTCTGAACAAGTTAACTTTTCTTCGGTTTATGGGGTGCTACTTTTATCTCTATTTTTGGTTTCCAGTGTTGGATATGTTTTGGTGAAGCTTTTTACGACGTTTGAAACCTGAGATACAGAAGTTGTATCTGTTGATGCTAGCTATTCGATTCTGGGTGCTTGTATGGTACTAGATGTTGTGTACAGGTGGGATTTCAACAACAACAGAAGATGGTTGAATAGTTGATTTGGAAGATTCAATAGGTGAAAACATAATATTGGTGTTGAAACTACAGGTTCGTACTGTATCTACTATTGAAGGCGGCAGGCAAGAGGTTTGTTTGGGTTGACGATGATGAGGATATTGATGTATTTTGTTTCAAAGAGGATGAAGTTGGTTGATAATTTTATAGGTGGACAAATTATTTTGTTATATTTCATCCGTTTGTGTGAATTACTAACAGTTATGGATTTAGCAGCGTAGGCACGTAGGTTTGAGATGTTTGTGGGGCTATTAATTTTCGGGCTACATATGACTATATTTTATTAGTTTTAATAGTTTGGTTCTTTTCGATTTTCCATTTTGGGCTGATTTTGAGATTCGGACGAATGAGGCTGAACAATTAACAGACTCTCCAGGCTGCAATCTGTGGAAGGATGTCCGGTACATCTAGAGCACGTGAATTGCCCGACAGGAAGTTTGAGATAATATTCGAACCTCAGCATTTAAGCAGCGCAGAGGATTCGGAATGTATGGACGGATTTACAGTTTAAATAACCAGCTTTTATTGTTGGTAGTTCAGACTGTGAATGTTAATATTAAATGTTTGTAGGAATAATTGTACTATTTTTAATTGTAATTCTCCTGGGTGGATAACACCCTGGTCAGAAAATCCTTCAAGTTCTAGCTTCATGTGGTCAACAGGTCAGGTTCTGAAATGACACCTCTGCAGTTTAGAGATTTGTGGGAGCTACACTTACTGAAGAAGTTTAAAGGTTTTGGCAAGAAAGGACTTTGTTTGGTCAGCGGAGCTGGTTTCAATGATAGATCACCAGATTGTAAGCGTTTACAGTTCGGTTCACCACCTATTCTATGAGGCTGTAGTAGCAAAGGCGATTTATGTAACATCTCATTATTTGGGTAATGTAAAAATCTTGTATGTTCTGATATTTGATCGACGTTAGGTGGGTAAATTAAGGCCTTTACCTACAGGCACATCGGCATTGGATCCATAAGACAAAACGAAGTGCGTCTGGCGTGCCTCAACCACCACGAGGTCAACAAGGGAGGCGGTGTGCGGTCATCTGGCAAAAGCCAGGCACGGCGCTTACCTGGAGTACACCCAGAATATGTGCTACAGCATCAGGGCGAGGATGTGGTATTACCTTATCTGCAGCACTAACCTACAGCAATGTCTCTCGGGGACACCGAAGTACCACCAGCCGATTGACGAGGCGGGCTCGCCACCACCCGTCTACTACGAAGCGTGTTAAAGGAACGCAAAGGTATTCCCAGAACGCATTTCCTCCTTACGGGACGCCGCACACGGCCAACATGCGGGTCGGAAAACCAACGGTGTTAGTCGAAAACAGATAGATCAACATAAGCAAAATATTTATAAGCTGAAAAACATGATTAACGCTATACAAAATATGTTGTGTAATGGATAAGTAATCAAATTAAATAAGTATATAAATTTCAAATAAGTACATTTAATATCTTTTAATCTGTGATCTAGACGTGAAAAGAAAGGAAGAATTGAATGACAGAAGAGGTCGAAAATGAGAAGGATGCTGGGTATCGGGTTTGTAGTCAGTGTTTACCAGACAGTAAACCCCTTGGGTAAGGAAAGATCATAAATTTTACTGGAATTGTGACACGTACTCACCTAAAGAAGGTGAGCTGAGGTTTACCAAAGACAGTAAACCCCTTGGGTAAAGAAAAGATCACTAAGGGTACCTCGAGTTGTGACACCCGTATTCACTAAAAGTGAACCGGTTCTGCCTCTTAAATGGAACATCCCGTAGCCTTGTTGACTTGCATCCGTGTTAATTCGGTTGTTTCCCTGCTGGAAAATGCCAATACTGGACTTTCAGTCAATAATTTAGCAGACTTTTCGTCGCTGTTGGTCGTTCAAAGACAAATCGATTGTCGTTTCTAATTAAATCACTCAAGGTTTCGCTATTTTGAAATTATGACGGAATAAATTTTCGAAAATAGACGATGAGTCCTAAAAAGCTTTGGACTTGTTTGACAGTCGTTGGCTGAAACCTCTTGACAGCTATCGTTTTGCAACTGGAAGGGCGCACGTTCCATTTTCGACAACGTGACCAAAATTCCACGTTTCGTTTAGGCTTATTTTCAAACAATCTCAACCCATATCTGGATGCGACTCAAACACCTTCCTTGGATTTTCAAACCTTCTTTCATCTTTAGCTGGAACGATCAAATCGTCCAAATAAATTATTACGATGCCTTTCGCATGAGTTCCTAAAAATGATGTACACATCTTTGGAATACCGCGGGCTGTACTGAGACCAAAAGGTACCTTATTAATTCGAACTGCCCGTCTGAACAACAAAGGAGGCGAAATGCTTGCAATCTTCGTTTACGTCGACATGAAAAACCCATTTTCAAGTCACAACGTGGAATACACTTTGGCGATCTTGCAGCCTATCAATACGTCCTCTATCGTGGCAAGGGAAGCGACCCTTGATGGTTTCAGTTCAGTTTCCTGTAAATGCATAGTCTGTTGGTGCCCGTCTTTCTTCTTGACTAACACGATTGGACTTGCATATTCAGAAAAACTTGGTCTCACGTTCCCTTATCCAACCATTCGTCGATCTGCTTGTTGGTATGATTCTCCAGAAACGACAAACGTACTGTTTGGTAGAAGCTGATATATCATCGTTCAGAATAATTCCATGGATACATTTGTCGTTCGGTCTTCTTAGGTGCCATATTGATTAGTTCAGAGAGTTCCTTTGTATTTGATTGATAACATGTTTAACTGATTTCGTCTTCTGTCTTGCCTCATAAACCTGTGTGTTCTAGACACACCTTCTCTTCGTGTTTGCAGAAATAAACACCTTTTATCAAAGCAGCAAAACTTGTTCCAAAATGTCCCGTCTATCACTGCCTGGAACTCCAAATGCACCACAGGCATTATGCCATATTGCGGAATATTTCTCTCCATCAATTCGATTTCTCGTTTGAACGATCCTTTTGTTTGACGCACTTTCCAAATCTAGATAACACGACAATGTCTTCGAGCTTCGTTGCTCGATGATTCGCTGCTTACATCTTCACAATGAGCGAGCAGGCTTCAGTGTCGATTAGAACCTCAAAGTCTTGTTTCCGATGGTTATTTTCCTGGTCTTAATTCTGTCTTGTTGAATTCGAACAGTCTGGACAGAGCTTGAAGATTTATTGATTTTCATGCTTGTCGCGCTTTGTACAATCTACGGCATAGTGACCCTGCAGTAGCTACATGTTACCTGTTTAACTCTTTTATCGTAAGTTCTCGTCGATTGGCATTTCCTCATTCAATTATTTCAGGTGAAAACGTTCTTGCCTTCGAGAACAATTATCGTTATTGTTCGATCTCTTAGCAAATGAAGTTTAACTGCTTTGGCCCTATAGTTCTTCGGACGTCCTCATAATCTTCAAATTTTCGCTAGCTCAATAGATGAGTTAATAGTAGACCATTCGTCCAAAATGTTCCTGAAAATCATACAGCGCCTCTTATTGTTTGATCGGCTATGATTAATTCTCGTAGTGGTCGTAGGTGTTAACTTTTAAACTAAAGTCCATCATCAAAATACATCTGTAATTCGTGTTGAAAATCTTACCATGTGTTCATTCATCGGACTTTGGTAAACAAAAATATGACAGAGGCCGGAGAGAATTTAAATGCTGGCAAACAACTTCTTTATATGATAAATCGTTACACCTGTAGTTGGTTCTCTTGCGATCCAGATGGGCAATTTCGACGGGTATTAAACCTATAAGTTTTGAACCCAATCTTTTTCGGTAGAAGTTAGTTCTGCATGACGCTCAAATAAGGTAAGATTCAAACCAATATCTTCCTTCATATGCAAACTATGAAAGTTTCGTGAACAGTTTATTCGATGCCTGAACGTTCGGTGTTATTCGGCATACCGGCAGTCGATGGTTTGTATTCGCAACTTCTCTAATTCGTACTCTCGTCTTTCTCCTCTCATCCTTTCACTATCTCTCTCTCTCAGCCTTTCTCTACGTTCCTCCACTATGCTATCAAGCATCTTTTCTTTATCGTCTTCAACGTAATCTGGGCTTTTTACGATCAGCTCCTTTAACTTCAATTTTGATACCTGCTTCGATAACAAGATCCAAATCACTCGGCAGGTATTTGCAAATCCTCTTTCCTTTTCGCGGTAAGAATGCCATTTTATACTCGAATGGTGACAGAGAACAACTTAGAATTTTACCCAAGTTAAATGAGACAAAACCATTAAAATTGACACGCAAAAGTTTACTCACTTAAATGAAACAAAGATAATTTAAATAAGATGCAATTATCAATTATAAACAATTATGGACAAAATGGACTTTTAAAAATTCCCGGAACTTAAATCTTTTAAAACACAACAGTATTACAGTTAATATCAATTTTATTTTTATTAAAAACAACGCGTTCCTCTCATTTATCAAATAGATTACCAAGAAAAACACGGTACTCAGTTATTAATCAAAGAACATCAAGTATCTGTGTCTGCAATTAAACCAATAATAGTACCTAGTACTTCAAAATTCAATTTCAGATTCACAGAACAGGAAACATACCAGACTAAAATCATTCATTTATATAATTTCGTTTATTACTCACGCAATACCAAAAAGGATATAGCGTTCAATGTAATTCTGAAGACACTTTACCTTGACCTCAATGACTGAAATCTTGTTTCGTGTTGATAACTCGCAATTCGATGCAGTTCAAGTTTCTCTCGTCAGTGTTGACCTCAATGATCAAGGTAATCTCGTTCAATTCGTTCATTATCTCGTTGAGTCCTTCAGGCTTCCAGTTTTGGTTGACTGTAGCTGACGTGGAAATTCGCCAATTCCGTGTTTCCTTAAGTCAATGGACTCCTTTTTCTTTGTTGACTGTTCTCGCTGAAGTATTTCCGTATCATCGTAAATTTCTTATCAGCTGAAGGCTTCGCCGGATCTCTATTCGATGCCAGAGCAGGTCTATGTACCGCTCAGAAATCAAATCGATGAGGTAAAACTTTTTAAAAATATATTAGATAAAACTTTGAATAGTTTAAAATTCTCCAGTCGAACCCCAATTTGTGGGACGGCGTCTGGGAAGGTTCGATTTTAATGTTAAATAAGCACGCAGAGTTAAAATAACTAGCTTCACACTTTATCTGGCCAGTACCAGAGGCTAATCTTGGAGATATATTACGTGAAGTTAATTTTCGAAAGTGCCTGCAGACCATGACGCCTTCTGACATCACCGCTGTCAGAGTCCATCTACGATGTGACCGTTGCTGAACTGCTGCAAAAGGTGTTGCCCGGTGCACGAGCCCGTGACCTGTCCACCTTTGAATGTTTGTATGCAGAACCGGCCCACCTGCACAGTGATTACTTGGAGGAGGAGGCTGCCAAAGGAAGGGCGCTGAAGCCCTTTGGACTGGTTGCTAGAAAACCGAAACTGTATCGTTTGGCCTACAAGGCGTGAAGACGGTCTAACACCTGACCGACTGGACCCGCCAGCTCAAGCAGTGTTGGATGGGTGCTATGGATTGAAATATGGCCCGAGCGTGATCCAAGTGCCAGATGATGTGCCATCTGTCTGAGTCCCATGCTGTGGCCGGAAAGACGCGTGTGGGCACCTGTTCCACATGCGGTGCTTGTTACAACGCGGACGTCAAAATACCTGTCCTCTGCAGGGCACCCAATCCGTGAGAGCATCCAACCTTTAAGGTAGACATTGTGTTGGACCCCAGAAAAATGGTAGAATTATTGTGAAAGGAGCATGGCTCAGGACCATGTCATTCTCCATTTTGGTCAATAAATATGCCAAGGTTGGAACCTGTTGGATGAAACGCACAAAAATGACGCTACCCTCTCTCAAAAATAATACTGCTAGCAGCACGGGTCTCTTTTCCAGCAAAGTTTGAACCTATTGAATTGAATACTTACGAAACATTTAAACTCTCAAAAATATGCTTTGGCTAGCAGCGTAAGTCTCTTTTCAGCAAGGTTGAAAGTAATGTAGGAAAATTTAAACTCTCAAAATAATACTTTTGCTGGCAGCATAAGTCTCTTTCAACCAAGGTTAGTTAAAAGTCATACTCATGAATCCTTTTAAATCAGCGCAGCCTTGAAACTCCTTATCAGTTGCATCGACCAATCAGACGCCTTCTCCTGCTATAAGCGAGGCACTCAGGCGAAGGCTCATTCATTCTTCAGGATGCGAACAGTTGCGTTGCATACTGCCTCGTCAAGTATTCGTCTCCCGATTTCGGACTTTGCTACCTTTAAAAATTCGGAATCGTCTGAATGCTTACCCATTCAGAGGTGTTGACGGTGCAGGCCTTCGACAACATTCCACGACCTCGATGCCTTGCAACGTCCCCTGTCCTCGGGGCAATCTGAAAATTGCTCTTCTCCCTACTGCTCCTTCAGACCTTCCAAATTACGGGACCGTAACCACAGGATGGCCGAAAGTCACCTTTTCCCATTCAGGGCATGCGGACGAATGTATGAAGCGTTTAACGAGGCGACCGTGGCCCGGTCGCGCAGTGGCTCTCAGGATTTGGAACAATGGGTAGCGCAGGTCACACGGCTCTTCAACTCTTGTG